>VOQZ01001340.1:0-21886 GCA_008079305.1 Phytophthora palmivora | reverse complement strand
CTGCTGCTGCCAGCCAAGAGGGAGTTCGCGACGCAGTCGCTCGCGCTCCCTGTCACCCGACGATAGGCCGAACCTCGGTTCGCCATCGGGACCACAGTCCCGGATCTGAGTCCCCGAATTTCATATTCCGATCATCACGGGATCAGAGTCCGACGGGGACTCTCCTGGATCCGCTAAGGATCCTCTTCTTCTCAGGATGCTCCTTCACAGGATGCTCCTGTACAGGACGCTCCTTCGCGCAGGATGCTCCTGTTGATGATAGCGAATCATCAGAGGCAAAGGCAGCTTCGACGAGCTCGCCTGCCAAGAACCTTACCTTGACCGAAGGTAAGGCTCGAGCCCAAGCTGCGAAAGCAGCTTCTCCAAACGGGCTGGTGAGGGCGCTGCTGCTGCTAAGAAGCGCGCAGCCCCTGGCTCTCCTACTTAGAGCCTTCAATCGCTAAGGGATTTAAATCCCTGTTCGACTCCTCAGACGAGGAGAAGAGGAGGGGGCTGTCTCCGAGCCCCGAGAGATCTCGAACGATCTCGATGAGCAGCAGGAGCGCTATCAAGTTCCTCAACTGCAAGGCGCTCCTGTGCATTCCACACCGGTGTATCCTCGCGGATACTACCCACCGGATGCGGGGTCTGGGTCTCCAATGTTCTTGGAGCACCTCAAGGCCCCTCGTGGACTAACCATGGGCGCACTTCACGTGGCGCCTATGAGCGTGCCTTGGTTCAAGTCGAACCACTCTTTGTCAATGACATTGAGGCCGCTAGGTGTGTGTTACTTGCACCACACCGAATTCCTCTCAAGGAATTTACTAGTCTCGAAAGAAATCCGAAGACCGTGGTGGGCTCTTCCCCGTTTGGGCTACCCTTGGGTACAGCCCGAGAACACCACACCCAGACCCAGGCAGAAGACCTGTTCTGCGAGATGGGTTTCTCTAAAGAACTTCACAGTTCAGGAGTTGAAAGAACTCCGGGAAGATCGCCTGTGTCCTATGTCTTGGACCAGCGAGATCTTCGAATTGAGTTTGCCCACTAGTCGCTAAGCGGCAACTCCACTCCGTCATGGAGGGACTTAGACAGCAGTCTAAGTCCAGCGCTCAAGACGAGCGCGGGTACGGTTCCGTCAACCCAGGGACCGTACACCGTAGGCGGCTAAAAAGCCGCGGACTACTTACGCCCCGGCTGTTGATCCCAATCTCAACAGCCTTCGGGCAGTCAATCCGGAGCCGGTCTTCCGGCTCCACGAGTTCTGTGACGAGGGGTAACCCCGCCACTTCACAAGCAGCTGGCGCTCCCAGAGCGCCGCCGCTCCTGGACGACCCGCTCCACATATAGTGGAGCTCGCCGTTCCGGTCAAGGAGGGCAGGAGGAGCTCTCGCACGCGTTTGAGTACGCGGCTCCTTCTCAGCCTGGACCCTCTCTTCGGGTCGGGACTCTGTGGGGTCCCTATTAAGGACGAGGTCCGTCACTTCGATCGAGATCCGTCTATGCGATCGAGATAGCCCTTGGGCTTGGACCTGGTGGTCAGGCTGCCGCTCAGGCTGGCAAGCCGGGGACCCTTGAGGTCCTTCGCCAAGACTTGGACGCTCTTGGTCGTGAGACTCATGAGCTCCATGGGCGTGTTGACCGCCGAGCTCCGGCTGCTGCCGTGAAGGAGCTCCGTCGAGGCTTAGACGTTCTAAGCCATGAGGTGCATGGTCGTATCCCTCGTATGAGCCGCAGGGTACTCGTACCACTCGGCTTATGGGTATAGCTCTACCCGAGCTCTTCCCATTCGGTACCGTCATACCCTTCGTATGACTCGCGTGGGTACCAGCCTGTATATCATTCAACAGGCTTCGACACCGGCAACTCCGGTTGTCCAGAGAGCTCAGCTAGTTTCGAGGAGGTGAGTCTCACCTTGCCTCCCTCCGTCCGAGAAGGAGACCCAGCGGATCGTGATACCGCTTAAGACGCCCCACGTTGAACGTCGGGTGCGTCGCCATTGACTTCGGGAGGTCAATGGTATACGCCGTGCCATGTCTGGCCAGACCGCGAAGGGTCCAATGAAGCGGTGCTTCAACTTGTTGCTCCCACGGAGCTAACCAAGTTTATAGGTAGATTTTTAGTGTCTAACACACCAATAATTCACCTTGTTTAAACAAACTTAAGTTTCCTCTTGCATGTTATCTGACTACTCTTCTCCTTTGTCTATCTTGGGCCGATGCCATCGCATCTCTAACCCGGCTGATCAACGTCAGCCTGTCGTCTATAAACGACGACAATTGTCTTTTTAAAGACTCGGGCTCTATTCTGAGACCTGGAGGAAAAGCTTTCCGAGCCTCTCCCCCACTTACGATGGAGGCCACAGTGCCTCCCCGCAAGGTTAGCGGCACCTGAGGGTGTCGTAACCCATTCAGATAGAACGGGGTAAACCCCGTTGATGCGTGTACCGCATTGTTGAGTGCAAACTCAACCATAGGAGCTGATCCGACCAGGACCGAGGTGCTTCCGCACAGATACTGCGCGAGTATCTTCGAGCACGCGGTTGACGCGCTCCGTCTGACCATCCGTCTGCGGATGGTCGCAGTTGACATCGTCAACTTAGTTCCCAGCAATTGGAACAGGGTGTCCCAGAACGCACCCGTGAAACGCGGGTCTCTGTCCGAGACTATGGTCTCTGGTAGACCATGATAGCGAAACACGCTATCTAGGAACAGCTGTGCAGCTTGTTTCCCGGTGACCTTGTCACGTACCGGAGCAAGATGTACCATCTTGCTCAAACGGCAGACAAACACCAATATGCCGGTGTTGCCCTTGTCATCGGCCGGCAGGCCGAAGACGAAGTCGAGACTCATCGACTTCCAGCAATCTGCTGGTACGGTAGGCTCTGCAGTGGAGCCGAGGCGTGGCCCGAAGGCTTCACCCTCTGACATGTTTCACATGTCTTGACATAGTGTGCCACCCACTTATACATGCGGGGCCACCAAAATGTCTGAGAGACCATTTGGTAGGTCTTCTCCCGGCCAAGATGGCCACTTATCGGCGCATCATGCGCCTCTAGAAGTATGTCATACTTCAGATCCTCGTCGTTCGGAACGACAACCCGAGGAGGATCTCTAGGGTCTACTCTGTAATGGAGTAACCCTTCGGCCAGCTCATAACGATGGAGCTGCGCCCGCTGTCGAGGCGAGAGCCTGTCGACTTTGGCGTCCTTGCCATCGGACAAGAACTGCACCAGTGGCGTGTAGTTCTCATCCTCCTGATACGCTAAGCGTATCCGATCATATAGATCTGTCGTGACCCGACTGACATGAGCTAGCTCATAGTCAGGTCGACGCGACAATGCATCGGCAAGCACGTTGAGCTTGCCCGGCTTGTATTCAACGCGGAAGTTGTATTCCGCGAAGAATGACAGCCACCTCGCCATCCGCTGCGACAGATGCGGCGAGTTGGTGGCAGTCCGCAAGGACGCGTGATCCGTATAGATCACAAAGGGCCTCGTGCCCAAGAGGTGAACTCTAAATTTGACAAGAGCGTACTTCATTGCAAGTAGCTCCTTGTCATGAACGGGATAGTTCCGTTCGGCAGCCTTCAGCTGCCTGGACTGGAAGGAGATGACACGTTCGTGTCCTTCATCGTCCTTCTGCAACAGCGCACAGCCTATTGCATAGTCAGAAGCGTCACAGACGACGCTAAATGACTTGTTTTCGTCCGGCAAGGCCAGGACTGGCGCTGCTGTAAGCTCGCCTTGATGCTGTCAAAAGCATCCTGGTGCGGTTGCTCCCAGACCCAGTCGGCATCCTTCTTTAAGAGATCCGACAAGGGTCAGCTAGTTCAGCGTACCCTGCGCTGTACTTATGAAGATAGTTGGCTAAGCCCAACCACTTCCGGAGGTCCTTCTGCGACCTCGGGGTCGGCCAAGCCGCTATGGCCTTGACCTTCCCTGGATCGGCGCGTACGCCGACCCTGCTGACAAAGCAGCCGAGGACTTTTATCTCCTCAGCCGCAAAGACGCACTTGTCGATGTTGGCATAGAGCTTGTTAGCTCTCATGACCTCAAACACTCGACGGAGGTGCTTCAAATGCACCTCCATAGCCGTCTGGCCGTCTTCGGCACGGCTATGGACGAATATATCGTCGAAGTACGTCTGTGCGAATGTACGCAATGGTCTAAACAGTTGTGTGACCAAGCGATTGAACGTCGCTGGGGCATTCGATAGCCCTTGTGGCATCACTAGCCACTCCCAGAGCATCCCACTCGGGGTGCTCACTGCGGTGAGAGGAATGTCACTCTCCCGCATCAGGATCTGGTAGTATCCGTCTACCAGATCCAGGGCACTGTACAGTGTACAGCCCGACATGTTGTTTAGCAACACATCCTTGCGAGGGATCGGCGTCTGTGCCGGTACCGTCGCATTGTTCAGCTTGTTGTAAGCATGAACCAGACGCCACTTCCCGTTCGGTTTACGAACGCAGAAGGTCGGCGTCGAGTGCGGGGACTTCGACTCCCGCACCATGCCCGACTTCGCCTTTTCGGCGAAGAAGGCATCTATGACCTCGCACTGCTCGCGAGGTAGAGGCCACTGCCTCGTGACACAATACTTTGTGCCGGGCACGAGGTCAATCTCGTGCCGAACTCCCCGATCCGGCGGGAGTTGGGATGGTGGGTGCTTCGACACCACATCCGAGTATTCCTTCACAAGAGGATACACTGGATCCTCCGGGTTCTTGAGAATCTCAGAACCCAAGCGCGTTGCACGCTGCTTCGTGAACCCCTCCAGGACGTCCTCGTCCATTACGGAGGAAGAGTTCAAATCTTCAGGAGAGGTCTCCGGCTTCAGGAGCACCATCTCCGCAATTCTCTACGGCCTTCAACTCGGCCAGGAAGTCCTTCATGGACAATTCCTCGAGGTTCAGCAGTGCTGACACCTCTGGCAGTGCCTCCAGATGGACGGCACCTGCCTTCACTTGACGACCGGACACGCCGTCGAAGACATGGCATTGCTCTTCGACCGGCCGTGCCGGTGGAGTCTCAGACTCCGAGTGTGGTACTTGGTTATCCACACGGGAGGTGCTCAACGGCACCTCCGCACTCGTACTGGTCTTCTTGACCCCGCGTGGAACTACGTTACCCACGCTAGAGACGCATACTGCGCTCTCGATCTTCTCGGTCTCTTCGACCTCGTGTGGAACTATGTTACCCACACCGGAGGCGCTCTCAGCGTCCTCCTCACAGCCTCAGCTGTTTGCGGACCTATGTTACCCGCTTGCGGAACTACGTTGCCCGCCTGTGGACCTATGTTACCCACACAGGAGACGCCTTTAGCGCTCTCCTTAGCAGCCTCTGCTGCTTGCGGACCTATGTTACCCGCCTGGTCAGTGCCGTCCGGCACTGCCACAGTCGAAGCCCATACGGCGCGACGACTCTTAGCGTTGGGACTTGCCGTCGTGGCAATCCCACACGCTTGGCAATGAGCCTTGGTCTCACGACCGGTTGCGAGGCTCATCGCAACATCTTCGTTGGAGTCCGTGACTCCCATACTTCTTCGGGCGCGTAAGCGCCTTGGCGACCATCTCTGGCGCCCCAGTCCCGGACAGAGGTGGGAACATACTCACCAAAGCTCTGTCGGAGACTGCGGGCCGGCTAGCCCCAATGGCTTTGCCGCGCCAATCGATCCAGGGCTCGTGCTTCTCGAGCCACGGCATGCCCAGGATCAAGTCGTACTTGTCCATGTCTAGGACAAGGAACGACTCCGTGCTGTCAAAGTCTTCAAACTTTACAGCCAGATCCATACGGACCCTAGGTACGTTAACCACCGTACCATCGGCCAGTCTCACCGAGACCTGGCCCCTGCCTTTGCTTTCTCGCAAAGCATCGGCATACTTGTCGCCATTCCGCGCGACCGTCTGGCGTCGAGCAAAGTTTGTCGACGCCCCAGAGTCAATCAGGACTCTAAAGGGATCTCCATATCCCCGTACACTCGCGTGTACCACGAGCAGTCCGCCGCTGCTCTTCTCGTCTCGAGAGCACCCAGGCTCTCAGGGGCTAAGCCTCCATGGCGTGCGCCGTCCGCACTCCTACCATGGGGACTTAGATCTTCCCCAGTAGGGCGCCCCGCCCCTACTGGTGACCCCAGTTCCCCTGGCTCTTGGGTCGCGGCTTCTGCCACGGGCCCCTCGAGCCCCTAGGTTTGGAAGGGAACTTCCTTTGCCCTCCCGCAGGGCAGGCACGTTGCATGTGCCCGAGCTTCCCACATCCGTAGCAACGGATGGAGCTCTGTACGGCCGTACCCAGTTCCATGGGTACCGGCCCTGTGCTAGCTCCAGCTGCTGGAGCTCCTTGCACTGCGCCTGACGACGCATTGTGGCCTTGCCACACCGACGTAGGAGTACGAGCCTGTCGGTGGCTGTACTCCTCTTGGAGGGCGATCTGGATCGCTTCCTCCATAGTGTTCGCATGCACGCGGAACAACTGTGTGCGGGATGGGCCCACCTTCAGGCCATCCATGAACACGGTCACTTTGATGTGTTCAGGTAGGGGGTTCCCTACCAGAGATGCAGCGAGTACTCGCATCTCCTGGATGTACTCATGCAGCTCACGCTTCCCTTGTTTACAGGCAAGGAAGCGCGAGCGCTGGCGATACTCATAGTTCGCCGGAAGGAAGGCGGCTCTAAGCTGTTGACACAGCTGAGCCCAGGTTGTGAAACAACCCGGCGTTGTCGCTTCGCGCGTGTACGCCCAGGTCTTCGCCCGACCTCCTAGGTTGGACAGGGCGAAAGCGACCCGAAGTCACTCGGTCGAGATTAGAGCCGCGTCCATCGCGAGCTCTACCTCTCTGACCCAGAAGTGGAGGTTCTCTCCCTCCTTTCCCTCATAAGGGTTAACCTTAAGCCTCAACGTGTCGTGTAGGACACGATAGAATTCTCACTTGTCGGGTGAGTTCCCACCAACAACACACGCTTCCCCGTTAAGGTCAGCGATTGTTGGATCAAACCTGAAGACCAGGTACGATCCCTTACACCGGGTCGGTTGTAAGCGCTTCTGTATACCGAGGTTGTTTTAGGTAACCCTTACCTACACCACTAGCCACGAGCTTAGACTAGGGTGTTATATTGCGCTTTCGCGCGTAACCCTGCAGTCCCTCAGAGGAAAGGGTACCGGCGTGTTAGGCCTTATACAGGGGTGTCGAGGTATAACCTCGACGGGGAGCAAAATATACACTAGGACCTTAATAGACCCTAAGTATACACGTAACGACACTTCACTGTCGCCTCCGATCTCTCGGCCACACCAACTCTTGGCCTGACCAGGATAAACTCTCGGTTCAATGTACCTTGAGTCTACCAACAGGCATCCCACACAACTGAGCGTGTCCTGGCACTTAAATAAGCTAGCTACACTTACCTAAGTCGGACTTGACTCTTGTTAGCTGGGGGGAAGACTGCGTTTTATAAACTGCTTAATGTGAGGCTCAGAGAGCCTCTGTATGTCATCCTATGTTTTGTCCTATGCCTATATACAAATATCAAGTGTAAACAAATCACTGTAGGAGTCTCCGAGGTTTCAGAATAAGTACGACCGAGGGTCGACAACTCACCCTTAAGTACGGATTTGGGACTGTACAGACGTGAGACAAGGATCTGAGATGGGTACAGAGCCCTATCTCGGCCTAATCCAGGAAGCCTCGGCCAGGTTGTATTAGGCTAGCCGAGGCTCCCGAATGTCACTATTCCTTCTCTGTCACTCCGTCGCGGGGAGTATAATCCTCCAATGGGGTGAACCCTCGCTTTTCACCGAAAGGTTCTGTGGCGGTTGCCTCTAGCGACTGGGTCGCTACCTCACCGTTAGAACCCAACACCACAACTGCCCCCGCCTCGACGCGAACCTTCCCAACTGGTGACCGTCGTGGCGCCTCATTCTCCAATTTTCCTTCGCCGCACCATGGTCCGTCCGTCACGAGCTCTGGAGCGGGCCACCGCCACAGCCATGCAGGCTCTCGGGCCTCAAGAACAGGTATGTACAGCCTGTATGTTCGTCCGAAGCTTCGACCCACACCCTAACTCTCTTCTTGCATCTTTAGACGTCTTCTGGTACGCCCTCAGAGGGTCAACACACTCCTGCAGAGGATCGCGGAGCCGCTGAGCAGGCGGCGGAGACTCCTCTGTCACCAACTCCCGCGCTGACAGTGGATTCAGCAACTCGCGGGGTGTCAGACGGGTCTTCGCCGATTTTGTCGCCTTGCTCGCCTCCAACGTCCCCTCTTCCACTCTCTTCCAAAGCAGACTCTCATCCGACACCAACTCCCGCGCCGGCAGGGGATTCGGCAACTCGCGGGGTGTCTGATGGGAGTTCTGTGGATGTGATCGATGAAGATAGTCCTGCCGGTGGTCTCACCGAGCAGTCAACCTTGACCTCGTCTAACCTTCAACTTCTGCAGCTTGCCAAGCTCGTTGTTGGTGTTGCTCGCAACCCGCCATGCCGCGTCGACGTAAACTTGGATCGACGTCTGCAGAGGGCGTCAGATCTCGGTGAAGTCTTGGCTGCTGCTATCGCTCCCATCCGGATTCCCCTTCATGAGTCCGAAGAGATGGTCTCGCTACGGGACGAAGTTGCTCGATGCCAAGAGCAGGTCAAGGACGCTGAAGACAAACTCGCGACCGAGTTCCAGCTCCGGACGAGGGCTGAGATGTTCTGTACTCAAGCCTCTTGTGACTTCAATGCAGCCGCCAACACTCTACACTCCGTCCGGTTGGAGAACGTGGCTCTTTCTCGGCAGCTCGCCCTGGCCAACGCTGCCATAGCGACTCACGCCGAGTCCATGGCTCAGCTCGGTCTTCGCGTGAAGAACGCCGAGGCTGACTCTGCAGCAGCGATGCGGACGATCCGAAAGGATCGGGAGCGCTTCAAGGCCGGTATGGTGGCGTATACCGAGCAGATGGCCAAGCTTCGGTCCTACCTGCTTCGGAGTGACAGCCGGAATGATGGTACAGTGCCGGCACGCATCCAAGCTCTGGCGACCGAGAACGCCGGTTTGCAGAGGGCCAACTCGATCCTCCGTCAGCACTCGGCCAACCACGGCCTGAACACTGATGCTCTTGTTCTCGCTACGGTGGGCATCACGGCCGACAACATTGACTGGAATCTTCTCGGTCTATCTCCTCCGCGCGTGACGGTGGAACCGCCTTCGACTTCGTCTGGTCGTCCAGGTGGTGAATCAAGTGATAACGAGGCTTCAGATTCGGCGCAGCAAGCCATTTCGGTCCCTCCAAGCACCACACGCAACCAAGGGAGCGACTCCGAGGATTCTCGACCTGTCGGACCACCTCCGAAGCGTCGTCGACTTCGTCGGCACCAAGTCCCTACGGCTAAGCCTGGTTCGTCTGCTTCGATGGCTCCGAAGTCTCCATTGCCACTCAATCGACGACTTGGTCGTCCTTCGGTGAAGCCCAAGCGTCGTTCGTCGGCTCCGGCCCCTGTTCCAATGCCGTCTACGGCGGTCTCGTCTCCTACTGCTTCTCCGACTTCTCCGAGCTCTCCGACTCCTAGTGTTCCGACGTCGGCAGCGCCAGCTTCAGCTCCGGCCGCTCCAACTCCACCGACGCCTCCTTTGACTGCGTCGACTGCCTCTATGGAGACTCAGTCTTCATCTGTTCCGTCTCAAGTGTCGTCCGAGGTTGCAGATGAAGGGCTCGAGGACGGTGAAGTGGTTGACGAGCCTCCGGTAGCCTCCGATAGTAGCGCAGAGGATACTGAAGAGCTCCCTGACTCGGACGAGGATGTTCCTGCCTCAGATGCTGCAGCTTCCGAGCCTACGCCCGAAGTCGTTGACTTGGCGTCCGGCAATGCTGCTAATGCCGAGGTTTCGAAGCCCGTGGACAGTCCATTCTCGTCTCCGGTGCTCTCCTTGCCTCGCAAAGATGGTCGGCCGACCCGTGGTGCATCTGTGGTGTCCGGTCTCCGCTCGATGGAGATGGTGGAGCGAGAGCTTGCTGAAGACGATTTCGTCCTCGGTCTCTCTCCGGCTGGGTCCACACCACCGGCTGTGGCACAGGCACCTCCTACTACTGCCTCCGGGGCCAATAATCGCCAAGTCTCTCCAGTCCGACCTCCGAGCTCTCGACCGGTTGTGGCTGCCTCATCTGCCGTTTCTGTTCCGGCGTCCTCGTTGTTCCGCCCTAGGCGGTCTCAGTCAAGCACTCGGAGACCACATGCGGTGGTCACGGCAACGTTATCGACGGCGCCAGGCCCGGGCTCGGTGACTTTCACTCCCATCGGCAGCAGTCTTCAGCTCCCTCTCGGATCGAAGAAGCTCGCCTCTCTCGCGGGTCCTTTCCTGGAGCCTGGTTTTACTGCACCCGGTGCGCAGGAGGCGTGGTGCCAGATTCAGAACCGGAGTCTGTCCGAGCCCCTGCCGAAGGATGGAGTCTCGCCAGTGTCTGCTGCCAGCCTCTCTGCTCTGATGGACTGGGAGAACCCCGGTCACCCGTGGCAGCAGCTCCGCCGCCGACTGCCCGAGCAGCCGTGCCTCTTTGACTCCAGCGGGTTTCCACCGGGGATGAAGATCTCCATTCGAGAGACTGGGCTCGGACGCACTGTCAAACTGTGGCGGCAGTTCCAAGGTACCTCCACGGATAGGACCGAGAAAGCAGACTTGGGTCTTGCCTTGTGGGAGCGTCGCCACTGGATCCAGGTCTCGGCGGTCGAGAATTACCTCCGCCGTCTCGAGAGAGAGCACGGGCGTAGAGATCCTCTCGTTGTCGCCTTGGTTGCACAGTGGAAGACGTACAACAAGGCTCGGAACCTCCGTGCGGACCGTCTCCGTCAGCAGATGGTGTACCGAGTCTGGGAGTGGAGTATTGAGCGTGACAGCAAGCCTCGGGAGAACCCTGCTGAGCTCCTGCTGGAGCCGTCCTACTTGCAGTACCCGTTTGAAGTGTTGGATTGGGCTCCTTCAACAGATAACTGGGTTCAAGAGTTGGTGGTTCTCGACGCGCAACAGCCATGGCGTAATTGCTGGATGGATGCTCCCGCCGAGCATCCGTATAACACTACCTTCGCTCCCTGCAACCCTGATGTGCCGCTTTTTGTTCCTCGGCATCGCTCTCATGCAAGTGTGGAGTCCTCGATTGTGGTTAACCCAGCTCTGGATCCGGCCGCTATTCGTGCTTCGTGGGCAGCCGAGTCTTCGGACACTCCGGGCTCGGCTCCGGAGGCTCCGGTTTCCGGCATTTTAGGGTCTCCTCCTGCTGACATCCTGAGTGCCGGCTTGGACGTCCTCGTGGACTTGGCTACCGCCACCACCGAGATATAACCTCGGTCGGCGTATTTTTGTTTCGTCGTCCAAGCTGCTTTCGTAGTTCCAAGAGTGCTGTAGCGTAAATTGGTAGCTTGGTTTCTCTATCGTTCTTCGTCATAATCTCCAATTCACTGGTTCGTTTACTTTTCATCATGCAAATATGCAGGGTTCGGTACAGTAATCTTCATTACTCCTCTCTGTAGGCTGTACCGGCCCCACAGAGGATTCTCATTTTCAGTACAGTAGCTTCTTTTCGTCTGTCACTGCAGGCTGTACTGGCCCTGCAGGCAGGTCAATCTTCGGTGACGTTCCATTTAGTCCTCGTCGGCGACTTGGACCATTTGCAACCGTCGGTCACTGCGCTTCTCTCTCAAGTAGTCATAGAGAAGACCTCCACACGACAAATTGGACGCAGGTTCCCATGTTGGTTCATCGTATCCTAACCACTTCACTTTGAACTCTCGGACGGCCCGTTCGGTGCTTGTGGATAACGGGACGCGGTCGTCGAGAATAGCCTCGACCTCGTATTCGCCGGCGAGTTGATCAGGCTCCCAGCTATCTTCGGGAAGCAATTCCTCGTCGAAATCTAGCCTCGTTTCCTCTGTTACCTCCGGTGTCAGCCGACTCTTCGGTCGACTCCCGAATTCGCTCACAGCTTTAAGTCGTGATACATGCACAACAGGGTAGAACCTGTACCCGCTTCGGTCGGGTAGTTCCAACTCGTACGCGAACTCTTCGACCTTTCTCTTCACCCGGAATGGCCCATGCCATCGGTGTGCTAGCTTCTTCGTCAGTCCTGGTTTCACTCGTTCCATGTACAGCCACACCCGATCGCCAGGCTCAAACAATGGCCTCGGTGCGGTGACCGGGGTGTCATCTGCTGCCTCTGAGACAGAGTGTGCTTCGTCCGAAGGCTCGGTCTGACCAGTACTCGGTATAGCCGCTTGCTCTCTTCCACTAAGTGCTTCATTGTGTTTCCGGGCTCTCCGAGACTTCTCAGTGGCTTGATACTCTTTAGCCATCTCCAGTGCGATCTCCTGTTGACGGTTCACTTCTCGGCGCCATGCTAATGCGTCAGTTTGCCTTCCAGACCCTCGTTTGAGCGACGACGTCATCGCTCGGAGCGTTGACTGTGCGTCCCAACCATGAACAAGGTAGAACGGGGTCTCTTTCCTCGTTGTGTCCATCGAGTTGTTGATCGCGAAGATCAACTTCTCGGCGATCTCATCCCAGTCTTGCTGGAGCGGGTCCTCGGCGTACACCCGCACTGATTGCATGACAGTCTTCACCGACCGTTCTTGCTGGCCATTAGCCTGCGGACGGTAACTCAGAGTCGCCCTTGACCTTGATTGCATCATCTCGGCGAAAGCTTGGAATACCTCGCTCATGAAGCGTGGGTCGCGGTCATGACGGATCATTGTCGGAGCACCGAATCTTCGGTAGACACACTCTTCAAAAGCCTTTGCCACACAGAGTGCAGTTGTGTCGGCCATTGCTTTTCCCATCACGAAGCCTGTGAACGCGCACTGGAAGAGCAAAAGCGCTGTATTGCCCCTCCGAGACTTCGGTAGTGGTATGACAAAGTCCATGGACACCAGTTGGAACGGTCTCTCGGCGAGTACGTTGCCGGGCGAATACCCTCGGAACTGTGGTCGGCTCTTGCTAGAGCTGCAATCGGGGCAAGACCGTACGTGCCTTTCGACATCCGCGTAGAGACCGATCCAATAGTAGTCTTGTCTGATCTGTTGAAGGTTCGGACAATGCCTTGGTGGCCGCCTTCTAGCGAGTCATGGCAGTTTCTGCAATACCTCTTGGACCATCGTTGAGGGCACTACCAAGCGTAGAACAGTCTCCTCTTGTTGTCGGTCGCTCTTCCGACGGCTCGTTCCAAGGTAATATAGGACGTTGTCTTCGCTTAGCGTGAACCGATCCGACATCTTCCATGAATCCCTCGCTGCTCGATAACTGAGCTTCGAGTCTTCACCACGGAGCACTGTCTTGAGGTTAGACCATCTCAACTCCTCGTCCTGGGCTACTGCAATCCGTCTCCGACGCTCTCGTTGGACCGTCAGAGGTTCTATGTCGTTTGCACTTGGAGCTGTTGAAGTTGAATCCTCGGTGCCCAGTTGCACCTCTCGCACGTGGTTTTGAGCTTTGGTAGGCGTATCGTTCGCTTTGTCTTGACTGTCCGCCTCTCTTTGGTCGACTACTGAAGTCTCGTTGGCAAATCTGACTCGCTTCTTGTTAGCTTTAGCTTGTTGCCGGGTGGTCACCGTTAGTCGTCCGGTCTCAGTGTCGTCTTGTACAAAATCGAAAAAAGTTTTGCGACGGGTAGAGCCTGTTCTCACATGCGCTCGGACCGTGTTGACCGATGGTTTGTCCTCGGTCTCGGCCTTGGCAGTTGGTTCGTAGATGACGTCTTGAATGCGGTTTAGCGTGGTCAATTCTGACAGCCTGGCCTCGGTCGATACCACTTTAGACACCTTGCTCTCGAGAGTTTCGCTTGCTAGCGAATCTGCAGCGGCATTGAACTCTCGGACCACGTGCAAGTACTTCACTGACTGGAACTTGGCTGTAAGCTCTCGGTGGCGGTTCAGTTGTGTCAACAGTGATTCCTTACGACATGCGATCACCCCTAGGGACTGCTGGATTGCGAGTCTCGAGTCGCCCACGATGACTAAGTCCTCGGTCGTGTGCTCTAATGCAGCTTGTACTCCGTTGTTCATTCCCGAATACTCGGCGAGGTTCACCGTGGTCGCCTCGAGGTAAGCACTCGCAGCGGTCACTATAGTCCATTCTGGTAGTTTCCACAGTATCCATGCACAACTGCCGTAGCCACCGTGCTTTTCGGTCTTAGCCGAACCGTCAAATGACAGCACGAAGCCTTGGTAGGACCTCGGTAGCCGTGCGTACAGCAGGTTCGGGTCCATCCTAATGCTCGGTGACCCTTTGGTTGGTGGTGCGACTTGTGCTAACGAGTCATCTAAGTCGACGAAGCTCGTCAAACCTGCTTGGAGCAACTGCGCGAATGCGCAATCTCGTTCCTTCACCCGTTGCACCACTAAGTGCCACGGGGACAGCATAACTGCGAACTGGGTCGTGCGTCCGAACAATGTTTTGGACTTATGTACCCAGTCGAGCGTCGAAAAACGCGTATAGACGTGGATGGTCCGACCTGCGAGCTGAGTGTAGCACACTTCAGCAGCAGTAGAAGGGCCAAGACCTCCTTCTCGGCCGGATGATAGTTCATCTCGGCGTCCTTTGAGAACACGCCCGCAAAACCGAACGGGGTGTAACTTACCGTCGTGTTCTTGCATGAGAGTAGAGCTCAGCGCCCACTCGTTCGCGAAGAGCATGACGTGCACCTCTTTGTCTCGGTCGAAGTGCCGTAATATCGGGGCGTCCATCACCTTCTGTTGGAGTGCTGCGAAGCTTCGTTTGGCTACCGTGAGGTCACCCCCAGGTGCAAAGTCTGCGTCCTTCAACTGGTACAACGCAGCGCCGTACACTGCGAAGTCTTGGATGAACCGGCTGTAGTAGTTGAGCGCACCCAGGAACGACTGCATACCTTTCTTTGACGTTGGGAAAGGGACCTCCGTCACTGCCTTGATCTTCTTCGGATCGGCTCGAATGCCCTCGGACGAGACTTCATGGGACAGGAAGTCCACCTTGGACTGCACGAATATACTCTTCGTGAAGCTGACGCTGATCCGACACTCTGTGAAGCGTTGGAGCAGTCGGTCCAGCGTCGCTAAACAGCCGTCGAACGTCTCGTTACCGAAGCATATGTCGTCGACGAAGGATCGTCGGTCGAACACCGGAACCAGCGAAGACTCGTCCGACTCGCCGTTCGCAAACATGTCACCCGTGGGACTATTCACCAACAGGGACACCGCGTCCATAACAGTAGAGGACTCTCGGTCGGCCTCGAACTTGGTTCGAGCCCTCGGTGGAGCCTCTGAATGCTGGTGCAATCCTCGGTAGCGATTGTTCGGGCATCTTTGGTCTGTTCTTCGGCTTCACGCATAGCTTTCGCGAATTGCGACCACCCGCCCTTCGGCTGGACAAATCCCCAAAGAGCATTGTCGATCATCCGCTGATAAATCATCGGTGCGTTCTTGAGACCAAATGGCATCCGTAGCCACTCAAAATGCCCCAGTGCGCAGACAAATGCAGAGATCTTCCGAGCTCTCTGTGTCATCATTATGGCCCAAAATCCGCTCGCCGCATCCAACGAGCAGAACCATAGGTAGGCCTCCATATCCGTCAAAAGGTCGTCAACGAGCGGCATGGCGTACTCCATGATCGCTGTAACTGCGTTCACCATCTTGTAATCAATGCACAGACGAATATCGACACCGTTCTTTTTCAGGACAATCACAATCGGGGACGCCCACGGGCTGTCCGAGAAGGTAATCAGTCCGGCCCGTAGCAATCCCTTCAGAAGCTCGTACAGCTTCCCGAGAAATCGCAACGGCGTCCTCCGAGCCCTCTGTTTGATGGGCGCGTGCCCCTGTACGTCAATATCGCACACCACACCGTATGCCGGTGGTGGTAGCGCATTGCCACTTGAGATCATGATCTCCTCGTGACGCTTCAACACGTCGACCAGCTTCTCCTGCTGACCCTCATCCAGGTCCTTGTTTTGAACATTCGGACCGGTGTAATCTAAAGCGGTAACCGTAATCTCGGTCAGGTCAGGCAGGAATGCCAATTCCTGTGCGTAGTCGGTGAGCTCGATGTCGTTCGCAAATGCTCGGACACGTCATTCTCTTCAGTATCGCGACCCGACACGACTCCTGCTGCAATCTCATGCATCGCAGACACGTAAGTTGCGTTCAATATGCACTCCGGATCTTCAGTAGGATACGGGGTGTGTGCGGCTCGGTCGTCCAACTGGTCCACGTCCTGGCTCGAGGCGCTGATATTCTCTGACGTCACCCCATTCGGAGACTCGGTGCACAACGCATCGTCTGTAGCGTGAGGCAAGAACCCTCTCTGAGTTTGTTCCGACACTCGGTCGCCAATCTCCGACACTTGTATCGTGTATTCCGGCTCCTCGATCGGTATCCTCTCGACTGCTTCGCCGTCCGGCACATTAGCAGCGGTTCTTACAACAAGTGAATCGTCGCGTCGGCCACATTCCTTACTGGTCATGTCCGCGAGTCGAGTCATATCCTCGGCGCAGTAGACTTGAGCTCCTTCGACTGGACCCGAGTCCTCGGTATCTCTAGTGAGAATATTCTGAGGTGTCGGATACTTTCTGCGCTCGACCGCAGGCGGTTGTTCGGCTAGCCAGCACTCGTAGAGCTCGCGTTCTCGTTCAAACAGCGTCTCGTCACGGCTCTCCGCGTAGGCAAGGATCTGCCACTCCTTATACTTGTTAGACCGTAGGCGTACGTACCCAGGCTCGCGCGGAAGTTCGCCTATCGGTACCCATAGCACTACCGAGTCATGTTTTGAACAATTAGCGACCCTCGGTGTCACATTCGTCAGCCGGATCCACGTCGGGTGCCCCCGTCTAAACCTCGTTACCGTCGGGACGAGTCTCTCCGTTCGTCGGATCCAAACTTCGTGAGTGTCCCGAGAGGGTCGTTTGCACTTAAGCCGAAACTCTCGCCACTCATGACCGGGGATATACAAGTCCTCGGTCGGTCCACCAACCACTTGAGTGCCGTAGGGTTCATCATCCGCGGCGCTCAGCGACTTAATTAGTGGCACCATTACTTCATCTGGCAGCCTGGCTGTCCCGTGGAACAGGTCCAGCCGGACACCCGCCGGAATCATGAAGTCCGTTCCGAGGACCACATCGACTCCTGCACTGTGGTTCATGATCCACATCTCAAACTCGTACACTCGCTCCCACCCCAGGGTGATCTTCACGAGTGCTCGTCGACGAGTCTCTAACACTCCAGGGTTAATTCCTCGCACTTCCAAGCTTCGGCCGTGGTCTGGGACTTCACGCAACCGCAACCTCTTGGCGTAGTTCGCCGAGATCACGCTGACGTTGGCTCCAGTGTCCAACAGAATCCTCGTTCGCACATCATTCACCGCCCCCTTGACCAAAGCTCTCATTCTCTTCCTCTTGTCGTACCGTTGGGACGACCACCACCCCAATCTCTCGCCCGGGAGCAACTTCGTCCTCGGGACGAGACTTCGGGGCGATTGTTCAACTCGGGACATACTAGCAATCGAACCCTCGGTCTTGCGGCCACTAGGTTCGCCAATGCTCCACTCCTTCACTCCACACTCACTGAGGTATACACCTCTCTCCTTTTCATTTTCCATCGTTGTCACACTCGTAATCTCTCGGTCTTCGGGCCAATTTACCTCACCCGCGAACGCGAACATATAGTCGGCGTCTATTGCAGGTTCGGTTAACTGTGGCAGCCCGATTGGGACCAACCCAGTTTCAGTTGGCGGGCTGCCTAGTTTAAATGATTCCCGAACACTAAGCTTTGTAGCTCAGGCGTGAGATCTTTCTTGTCGACCTTCGATCGTAGGAGATTGGTGAGCTCATTTAGGGCGTCACACTTCCCAGCGTCGTGCACTTGCTTGCACAACTTGCATCGCCTGTAGCAGTAGTGCACTGAGTGCGACATACTGCCACAGGCTGCACAAGGACCGTACTGGCGCTGTCGGTTGTCTCGTCCGTAGCCTCGGTCTTTGTTGAAGTGACCATTACCACCCCTGGGGTGTCGGTGGTCGGACCGGGCGAACGTGCCTTCTGCAGCGGCGCGGCGTTCACTGTCGTTGGCGGCTGCAACGTGACCGTATTCACCGTCGGGACTAGAATCGCTGTCGGAGCTCTCACTGGAACATCGGCTGCCGTCCCGGCGCCGTTCGTCGTCGCTAGATGTCTCGGTGCTGTCATAACCATGATGGCGCGTCTCTGGGCGGTTTGATCGGGACCTAGTAGCGTCGTTCACATTCAATGCAGCGACGAGGTCAGTTAGCGCGTTCGCTACCGTGACTCTCGGGCGTGAATCGTCGCGACGGCGTTCTCGGTCATGTCGATCACGGCGATAGCTGTCTCGCGAACCCTCTGTGCGCCTACCATCATGTCGGCGGCTGTCTTCTTGGTTCTTCGGACGGCGTCCTGACGACTCTCGGGATGTTTTACGTTCCCGACGACGGAGGATGTCGTTGACCATATCTTCGAGGTCATGAATGTCCTTAACTCGGACGTGACACAGACGCTCTTCCAGACCTCGGTCATCACACGTATCCAGAAAGTGTTCCACATGGTCCTTGGCGTCGCGTCCACCGTTCTCGAACTGCACTCCGGCATTGCGGGCATAGCCGTTAAGCCTATTGAGGTAATCACACACGTGCTCTTTGTCCTCTCGTTTCGCTGAATAATACCGAGCCTTCGCAGACTGAGTAAACCGTGAGCAGTAGTACTTGATAAATGCGTCGCTCAACAACTTCCACGTACGACGAGTCTTGCGAGGAAGTTGTCGGTACCAATGTAGAGCTCCATCTTGGAGACTGAGTTCGAACGCCATGCACCACTCGTTCGGTGACGTATGCGTTCCCTTCATCTCGTAGATAAAGGTTCGGAGCCATTGCATGGACTTCTCGCTCTTGTTCCGGAGTCCAAAATAGGGCTTGATGTTGCCGAGTGGAAGGTGGGTTGCGAGCTCGAGCCTCGGTGTGGAGCTTTTAGTCTCCGCTTTGCTCAGCTCGCGAATCTGGCGCGCCCACTCTTCGGTGAGGTCTCCATCGAGGTAATCGAAGTCACCTGAGTCACTATCGCTGTCCGACGAGTCTCTGGACTATCGTAGTTCCTGGCGGGACGTCGGCCAGTCTCTTGACGAGTGTTCGGAGTGGGGCGTAGACTTTCTGTCTCCTCGGCTAGCCGCTCAGATCGACTTGCAGACCTCGGTGTCACCATGTGCGAATCTTGCATGTACGGTGAAGCCTCGGCCGTAGCCGTAAAACGCCAGCATCGGAACCCTCGTTGACACGCTTCTTGGGAGTTTGAGGAAGCGGGACCTTTGATGGGTCCGCTGCTTCCGGTGCGCGTCGGGCTATAGGTTGACGGCCTGCCCCAATCTCGGACACCCCGAAAGACGTCCGCAACTTCTTCTTCCACTTTCGCAACGCTGTGCCGGCATCGGTCGGCGTCCAATCCTTGAGTGCGGCGTCAGATGGAAACCTCTGAGGCTCGCACCCCATAGCACGGAGAGTAGCACAGTATCCTGAGCCACTGTCGGTGCTCGTTGAGTCAATGGGCACTGCTAGCTCACCCCCAAGGTCCATCCAGACAGCCTGGCGGCCTGCTTCGGGCCGAACAGTTGCATCCAATTGCTCCTAGTCTTCATTAGTTCCAGGCAGCGACCTAGAACCTTGTTGGCAGCCGGCGTATCACCATTGACTGGTGGCCGGTTGCCTGTCGACCGAGAAGTTGCCTTCCCGGTCATCGCCGACGGCTTCAAACCGTCGGACCCATCATCACTGTCCTCGGTGGCCGGTTCAGGACCAGCTACGTCGTCCAGCTCTTCGGTGAGGTTACGCGCGAGCGACCTCACCCCTCCGCTGCGGCCTACAGATACCACAGCGGCTTCCGAAAGGTCGGGCATGCTGCCTTCTCTTCCAGGTACTCTTCATCATCATCTTCCTTGGCGTCGGAGTAGCCAACCGACTCGTCGAAACTTCCTGAACGTTCGGCAATCGTCACCAGACGAGATGTCGGTGGTGTCGACAATGAACTCCAGGGTGCACCGTAGGCTCGGTGCGTGTTCCACTTGACTTCATCGGTGTTGCTGGTACCGCTGACTTGCCTCCTTTCGCCATTTTCTCTCTTCTTCTCTCTCTCGAATGCTCGTTAGGGTAGAACCTACCACAACCACAACACACAGAAGGTCACACCAATCCCGGGTCGCGGCACCAGTTGTCGTGTAGGACACGATAGAATTCTCACTTGTCGGGTGAGTTCCCACCAACAACACACGCTTCCCCGTTAAGGTCAGCGATTGTTGGATCAAACCTGAAGACCAGGTACGATCCCTTACACCGGGTCGGTTGTAAGCGCTTCTGTATACCGAGGTTGTTTTAGGTAACCCTTACCTACACCACTAGCCACGAGCTTAGACTAGGGTGTTATATTGCGCTTTCGCGCGTAACCCTGCAGTCCCTCAGAGGAAAGGGTACCGGCGTGTTAGGCCTTATACAGGGGTGTCGAGGTATAACCTCGACGGGGAGCAAAATATACACTAGGACCTTAATAGACCCTAAGTATACACGTAACGACACTTCACTGTCGCCTCCGATCTCTCGGCCACACCAACTCTTGGCCTGACCAGGATAAACTCTCGGTTCAATGTACCTTGAGTCTACCAACAGGCATCCCACACAACTGAGCGTGTCCTGGCACTTAAATAAGCTAGCTACACTTACCTAAGTCGGACTTGACTCTTGTTAGCTGGGGGGAAGACTGCGTTTTATAAACTGCTTAATGTGAGGCTCAGAGAGCCTCTGTATGTCATCCTATGTTTTGTCCTATGCCTATATACAAATATCAAGTGTAAACAAATCACTGTAGGAGTCTCCGAGGTTTCAGAATAAGTACGACCGAAGGGTCGACAACTCACCCTTAAGTACGGATTTGGGACTGTACAGACGTGAGACAAGGGATCTGAGATGGGTACAGAGCCCTATCTCGGCCTAATCCAGGAAGCCTCGGCCAGGTTGTATTAGGCTAGCCGAGGCTCCCGAATGTCACTATTCCTTCTCTGTCACTCCGTCGCGGGGTGTATAATCCTCCAATGGGGTGAACCCTCGCTTTTCACCGAAAGGTTCTGTGGCGGTTGCCTCTAGCGACTGGGTCGCTACCTCACCGTTAGAACCCAACAACACAACGGCTTAGGTTGGGCTGGCTTCATCTCAGCCACGGGGGTCTGCAGCCCCTGTACGTGGGCGATTAGCCCTCTCTCGTACATGTCGAACGCCTCGATGCGTTCGACCTGCTCGGCCGGCGTAGCAGCCGCCAAGCTTCGGAGGGCATCTCCTCCAAAGATGCCCACCATCTTCCGGACCGACTCAAACTGAGAGTCGGTCAAATGAGGGAACTCCCCTCTATCCATCCTGGCTTACCTTGTAGGAGCCACTGAGGATTCAGGTAGTCAATCTACCCGCGTAGGCGTGGATTGACTACAAGTGCTACCAAGTGTGACGGGGTCACACGAGCACCTTGCTTAGAGGAAGCGTGCTATTAAGAGTATACAAACTCTAAGTGAACGGCAGTTCACTAGTCCCTGGTCTTAGGGGACTTAATAGCCAGTTTAGAGTAGATTTTAGACTGATTTATTTATAGTTAATTAGGTCCATTTGGCCTGTAATACAAATTACTAATTAACTATACTTTATCGTAATTATGCATACACTGCCCGCCAAGTATATACGCACACCCACGTTTGTGGGTGTAACTCACTTAATTTTGTGAGTTGAGGCTCGCTGTTTAGATATGTTATTTTCAGTATATCCTCGTACTCCTACATCTGTTACTCAACCGGAAGTTGCAGTTTGTAGAGGGGTTTGTATACAAGTGACTACTTGGCCACCCGTCCAGTAATACGCACACTATGACCCATACTAAAACCAGATAAACATAA
>VOQZ01001339.1:0-89554 GCA_008079305.1 Phytophthora palmivora | reverse complement strand
GTACTCGCATCTCCTGGATGTACTCATGCAGCTCACGCTTCCCTTGTTTACAGGCAAGGAAGCGCGAGCGCTGGCGATACTCATAGTTCGCCGGAAGGAAGGCGGCTCTAAGCTGTTGACACAGCTGAGCCCAGGTTGTGAAACAACCCGGCGTTGTCGCTTCGCGCGTGTACGCCCAGGTCTTCGCCCGACCTCCTAGGTTGGACAGGGCGAAAGCGACCCGAAGTCCTCGGTCGAGATTAGAGCCGCGTCCATCGCGAGCTCTACCTCTCTGACCCAGAAGTGGAGTTCTCTCCCTCCTTTCCTCATAAGGGTTAACCTTAAGCCTCAACGTGTCGTGTAGGACACGATAGAATTCTCACTTGTCGGGTGAGTTCCCACCAACAACACACGCTTCCCCGTTAGGTCAGCGATTGTTGGATCAAACCTGAAGACCAGGTACGATCCCTTACACCGGGTCGGTTGTAAGCGCTTCTGTATACCGAGGTTGTTTTAGGTAACCCTTACCTACACCACTAGCCACGAGCTAGACTAGGGTGTTATATTGCGCTTTCGCGCGTACCCTGCAGTCCTCAGAGGAAAGGGTACGGCGTGTTAGGCCTTATACAGGGTGTCGAGGTATAACCTCGACGGGGAGCAAAATATACACTAGGACCTTAATAGACCCTAAGTATACACGTAACGACACTTCACTGTCGCCTCCGATCTCTCGGCCACACCAACTCTTGGCCTGACCAGGATAAACTCTCGGTTCAATGTACCTTGAGTCTACCAACAGGCATCCCACACAACTGAGCGTGTCCTGGCACTTAAATAAGCTAGCTACACTTACCTAAGTCGGACTTGACTCTTGTTAGCTGGGGGGAAGACTGCGTTTTATAAACTGCTTAATGTGAGGCTCAGAGAGCCTCTGTATGTCATCCTATGTTTTGTCCTATGCCTATATACAAATATCAAGTGTAAACAAATCACTGTAGGAGTCTCCGAGGTTTCAGAATAAGTACGACCGAAGGGTCGACAACTCACCCTTAAGTACGGATTTGGGACTGTACAGACGTGAGACAAGGATCTGAGATGGGTACAGAGCCCTATCTCGGCCTAATCCAGGAAGCCTCGGCAGGTTGTATTAGGCTGCCGAGGCCCCGAATGTCACTATTCCTTCTCTGTCACTCCGTCGCGGGGAGTATAATCCTCCAATGGGGTGAACCCTCGCTTTTCACCGAAAGGTTCTGTGGCGGTTGCCTCTAGCGACTGGGTCGCTACCTCACCGTTAGAACCCAACACCACAACTGCCCCCGCCTCGACGCGAACCTTCCCAACTGGTGACCGTCGTGGCGCCTCATTCTCCAATTTCCTTCGCCGCACCATGGTCCGTCCGTCACGAGCTCTGGAGCGGGCCACCGCCACAGCCATGCAGGCTCTCGGGCCTCAAGAACAGGTATGTACAGCCTATGTTCGTCCGAAGCTTCGACCCACACCCTAACTCTCTTCTTGCATCTTTAGACGTCTTCTGGTACGCCCTCAGAGGGTCAACACACTCCTGCAGAGGATCGCGGAGCCGCTGAGGCGGCGGAGACTCCTCTGTCACCAACTCCCGCGCTGACAGTGGATTCAGCAACTCGCGGGGTGTCAGACGGGTCTTCGCCGATTTTGTCGCCTTGCTCGCCTCCAACGTCCCTCTTCCACTCTCTTGAAGCAGACTCTCATCCGACACCAACTCCCGCGCCGGCAGGGGATTCGGCAACTCGCGGGGTGTCTGATGGGAGTTCTGTGGATGTGATCGATGAAGATAGTCCTGCCGGTGGTCTCACCGAGCAGTCAACCTTGACCTCGTCTAACCTTCAACTTCTGCAGCTTGCCAAGCTCGTTGTTGGTGTTGCTCGCAACCCGCCATGCCGCGTCGACGTAAACTTGGATCGACGTCTGCAGAGGGCGTCAGATCTCGGTGAAGTCTTGGCTGCTGCTATCGCTCCCATCCGGATTCCCTTCATGAGTCCGAAGAGATGGTCTCGCTACGGGACGAAGTTGCTCGATGCCAAGAGCAGGTCAAGGACGCTGAAGACAAACTCGCGACCGAGTTCCAGCTCCGGACGAGGGCTGAGATGTTCTGTACTCAAGCCTCTTGTGACTTCAATGCAGCCGCCAACACTCTACACTCCGTCGGTTGGAGAACGTGGCTCTTTCTCGGCAGCTCGCCCTGGCCAACGCTGCCATAGCGACTCACGCCGAGTCCATGGCTCAGCTCGGTCTTCGCGTGAAGAACGCCGAGGCTGACTCTGCAGCAGCGATGCGGACGATCCGAAAGGATCGGGAGCGCTTCAAGGCCGGTATGGTGGCGTATACCGAGCAGATGGCCAAGCTTCGGTCCTACCTGCTTCGGAGTGACAGCCGGAATGATGGTACAGTGCCGGCACGCATCCAAGCTCTGGCGACCGAGAACGCCGGTTTGCAGAGGGCCAACTCGATCCTCCGTCAGCACTCGGCCAACCACGGCCTGAACACTGATGCTCTTGTTCTCGCTACGGTGGGCATCACGGCCGACAACATTGACTGGAATCTTCTCGGTCTATCTCCTCCGCGCGTGACGGTGGACCGCCTTCGACTTCGTCTGGTCGTCCAGGTGGTGAATCAAGTGATAACGAGGCTTCAGATTCGGCGCAGCAAGCCATTTCGGTCCCTCCAAGCACCACACGCAACCAAGGGAGCGACTCCGAGGATTCTCGACCTGTCGGACCACCTCCGAAGCGTCGTCGACTTCGTCGGCACCAAGTCCCTACGGCTAAGCCTGGTTCGTCTGCTTCGATGGCTCCGAAGTCTCCATTGCCACTCAATCGACGACTTGGTCGTCCTTCGGTGAAGCCCAAGCGTCGTTCGTCGGCTCCGCCCCTGTTCCAATGCCGTCTACGGCGGTCTCGTCTCCTACTGCTTCTCCGACTTCTCCGAGCTCTCCGACTCCTAGTGTTCCGACGTCGGCAGCGCCAGCTTCAGCTCCGGGCCGCTCCAACTCCACCGACGCCTCCTTTGACTGCGTCGACTGCCTCTATGGAGACTCAGTCTTCATCTGTTCCGTCTCAAGTGTCGTCCGAGGTTGCAGATGAAGGGCTCGAGGACGGTGAAGTGGTTGACGAGCCTCCGGTAGCCTCCGATAGTAGCGCAGAGGATACTGAAGAGCTCCCTGACTCGGACGAGGATGTTCCTGCCTCAGATGCTGCAGCTTCCGAGCCTACGCCCGAAGTCGTTGACTTGGCGTCCGGCAATGCTGCTAATGCCGAGGTTTCGAAGCCCGTGGACAGTCCATTCTCGTCTCCGGTGCTCTCCTTGCCTCGCAAAGATGGTCGGCCGACCCGTGGTGCATCTGTGGTGTCCGGTCTCCGCTCGATGGAGATG
Source organism: Phytophthora palmivora (assembly GCA_008079305.1). Lineage (NCBI taxonomy): Eukaryota > Oomycota > Peronosporomycetes > Peronosporales > Peronosporaceae > Phytophthora > Phytophthora palmivora. The sequence continues at coordinate 86,167 of VOQZ01001339.1, read as the reverse complement.
GTGGAGGAGCGAGAGCTTGCTGAAGACGATTTCGTCCTCGGTCTCTCTCCGGCTGGGTCCACACCACCGGCTGTGGCACAGGCACCTCCTACTACTGCCTCCGGGCCAATAATCGCCAAGTCTCTCCAGTCCGACCTCCGAGCTCTCGACCGGTTGTGGCTGCCTCATCTGCCGTTTCTGTTCCGGCGTCCTCGTTGTTCCGCCCTAGGCGGTCTCAGTCAAGCACTCGGAGACCACATGCGGTGGTCACGGCAACGTTATCGACGGCGCCAGGCCCGGGCTCGGTGACTTTCACTCCCATCGGCAGCAGTCTTCAGCTCCCTCTCGGATCGAAGAAGCTCGCCTCTCTCGCGGGTCCTTCCTGGAGCCTGGTTTACTGCACCCGGTGCGCAGGAGGCGTGGTGCCAGATTCAGAACCGGAGTCTGTCCGAGCCCCTGCCGAAGGATGGAGTCTCGCCAGTGTCTGCTGCCAGTCTCTCTGCTCTGATGGACTGGGAGAACCCCGGTCATCCGTGGCAGCAGCTCCGCCGCCGACTGCCCGAGCAGCCGTGCCTCTTTGACTCCAGCGGGTTTCCACCGGGGACGAAGATCTCCATTCGAGAGAGGGCTCGGACGCACCGTCAAACTGTGGCGGCAGTTCCAAGGTACCTCCACGGACAGGACCGAGAAAGCAGACTTGGTCTTGCCTTGTGGGAGCGTCGCCACTGGATCCAGGTCTCGGCGGTCGAGAATTACCTCCGCCGTCTCGAGAGAGAGCACGGGCGTAGAGATCCTCTCGTTGTCGCCTTGGTTGCACAGTGGAAGACGTACAACAAAGCTCGGAACCTCCGTGCGGACCGTCTCCGTCAGCAGATGGTGTACCGAGTCTGGGAGTGGAGTATTGAGCGTGACAGCAAGCCTCGGGAGAACCCTGCTGAGCTCCTGCTGGAGCCGTCCTACTTGCAGTACCCGTTTGAAGTGTTGGATTGGGCTCCTTCAACAGATAACTGGGTTCAAGAGTTGGTGGTTCTCGACGCGCAACAGCCATGGCGTAATTGCTGGATGGATGCTCCCGCCGAGCATCCGTATAACACTACCTTCGCTCCCTGCAACCCTGATGTGCCGCTATTTGTTCCTCGGCATCGCTCACAAGTGTGGCGTCCTCGATTGTGGTTAACCCAGCTCTGGATCCGGGCCGCTATTCGTGCTTCGTGGGCAGCCGAGTCTTCGGACACTCCAGGCTCGGCTCCGGAGGCTCCGGTTTCCGGCATTTTAGGGTCTCCTCCTGCTGACATCCTGAGTGCCGGCTTGGACGTCCTCGTGGACTTGGCTACCGCCACCACCGAGATATAACCTCGGTCGGCGTATTTTGTTTCGTTGTCCAAGCTGCTTCCGTAGTTCCAGAGTGCTGTGCTGTAGCGTAAATTGGTAGCTTGGTTTCTCTATCGTTCTTCGTCATAATCTCCAATTCACTGGTTCGTTTACTTTTCATCATGCAAATATGCAGGTTCGGTACAGTAATCTTCATACTCCTCTCTGTAGGCTGTACCGGCCCCACAGAGGATTCTCATTTTCAGTACAGTAGCTTCTTTTCGTCTGTCACTGCAGGCTGTACTGGCCCTGCAGGCAGGTCAATCTTCGGTGACGTTCCATTTAGTCCTCGTCGGCGACTTGGGCCATTTGCAACCGTCGGTCACTGCGCTTCTCTCTCAAGTAGTCATAGAGAAGACCTCCACACGACAAATTGGACGCAGGTTCCCATGTTGGTTCATCGTATCCTAACCACTTCACTTTGAACTCTCGGACGGCCCGTTCGGTGCTTGTGGATAACGGGACGCGGTCGTCGAGAATAGCCTCGACCTCGTATTCGCCGGCGAGTTGATCAGGCTCCCAGCTATCTTCGGGAAGCAATTCCTCGTCGAAATCTAGCCTCGTTTCCTCTGTCACCTCCGGTGTCAGCCGACTCTTCGGTCGACTCCCGAATTCGCTCACAGCTTTAAGTCGTGATACATGCACAACAGGGTAGAACCTGTACCCGCTTCGGTCGGGTAGTTCCAACTCGTACGCGAACTCTTCGACCTTTCTCTTCACCCGGAATGGCCCATGCCATCGGTGTGCTAGCTTCTTCGTCAGTCCTGGTTTCACTCGTTCCATGTACAGCCACACCCGATCGCCAGGCTCAAACAATGGCCTCGGTGCGGTGACCGGGGTGTCATCTGCTGCCTCTGAGACAGAGTGTGCTTCGTCCGAAGGCTCGGTCTGACCAGTACTCGGTATAGCCGCCTGCTCTCTTCCACTAAGTGCTTCATTGTGTTTCCGGGCTCTCCGAGACTTCTCAGTGGCTTGATACTCTTTAGCCATCTCCAGTGCGATCTCCTGTTGACGGTTCACTTCTCGGCGCCATGCTAATGCGTCAGTTTGCTTCCAGACCCTCGTTTGAGCGACGACGTCATCGCTCGGAGCGTTGACTGTGCGTCCCAACCATGAACAAGGTAGAACGGGGTCTCTCTCCGCGTTGTGTCCATCGAGTTGTTGATCGCGAAGATCAACTTCTCGGCGATCTCATCCCAGTCTTGCTGGAGCGGGTCCTCGGCGTACACCCGCACTGATTGCATGACAGTCTTCACCGACCGTTCTTGCTGGCCATTAGCCTGCGGACGGTAACTCAGAGTCGCCCTTGACCTTGATTGCATCATCTCGGCGAAAGCTTGGAATACCTCGCTCATGAAGCGTGGGTCGCGGTCATGACGGATCATTGTCGGAGCACCGAATCTTCGGTAGACACACTCTTCAAAAGCCTTTGCCACACAGAGTGCAGTTGTGTCGGCCATTGCTTTCCCATCACGAAGCCTGTGAACGCGCACTGGAAGAGCAAAAGCGCTGTATTGCCCCTCCGAGACTTCGGTAGTGGTATGACAAAGTCCATGGACACCAGTTGGAACGGTCTCTCGGCGAGTACGTTGCCGGGCGAATACCCTCGGAACTGTGGTCGGCTCTTGCTAGAGCTGCAATCGGGGCAAGACCGTACGTGCCTTTCAACGTCCGCGTAGAGACCGATCCAATAGTAGTCTTGTCTGATTCTGTTGAAGGTTCGGACAATGCCTTGGTGGCCGCCTTCTAGCGAGTCATGGCAGTTCTGCAATACCTCTTGGACCATCGTTGAGGGCACTACCAAGCGTAGAACAGTCTCCTCTTGTTGTCGGTCGCTCTTCCGACGGCTCGTTCCAAGGTAATATAGGACGTTGTCTTCGCTTAGCGTGAACCGATCCGACATCTTCCATGAATCCTCGCTGCTCGATAACTGAGCTTCGAGTCTTCACCACGGAGCACTGTCTTGAGGTTAGACCATCTCAACTCCTCGTCCTGGGCTACTGCAATCCGTCTCCGACGCTCTCGTTGGACCGTCAGAGGTTCTATGTCGTTTGCACTTGGAGCTGTTGAAGTTGAATCCTCGGTGCCCAGTTGCACCTCTCGCACGTGGTTTTGAGCTTTGGTAGGCGTATCGTTCGCTTTGTCTTGACTGTCCGCCTCTCTTTGGTCGACTACTGAAGTCTCGTTGGCAAATCTGACTCGCTTCTTGTTAGCTTTAGCTTGTTGCCGGGTGGTCACCGTTAGTCGTCCGGTCTCAGTGTCGTCTTGTACAAAATCGAAAAAAGTTTTGCGACGGGTAGAGCCTGTTCTCACATGCGCTCGGACCGTGTTGACCGATGGTTTGTCCTCGGTCTCGGCCTTGGCAGTTGGTTCGTAGATGACGTCTTGAATGCGGTTTAACGTGGTCAATTCTGACAGCCTGGCCTCGGTCGATACCACTTTAGACACCTTGCTCTCGAGAGTTTCGCTTGCTAGCGAATCTGCAGCGGCATTGAACTCTCGGACCACGTGCAAGTACTTCACTGACTGGAACTTGGCTGTAAGCTCTCGGTGGCGGTTCAGTTGTGTCAACAGTGATTCCTTACGACATGCGATCACCCCTAGGGACTGCTGGATTGCGAGTCTCGAGTCGCCCACGATGACTAAGTCCTCGGTCGTGTGCTCTAATGCAGCTTGTACTCCGTTGTTCATTCCCGAATACTCGGCGAGGTTCACCGTGGTCGCCTCGAGGTAAGCACTCGCAGCGGTCACTATAGTCCATTCTGGTAGTTTCCACAGTATCCATGCACAACTGCCGTAGCCACCGTGCTTTTCGGTCTTAGCCGAACCGTCAAATGACAGCACGAAGCCTTGGTAGGACCTCGGTAGCCGTGCGTACAGCAGGTTCGGGTCCATCCTAATGCTCGGTGACCCTTTGGTTGGTGGTGCGACTTGTGCTAACGAGTCATCTAAGTCGACGAAGCTCGTCAAACCTGCTTGGAGCAACTGCGCGAATGCGCAATCTCGTTCCTTCACCCGTTGCACCACTAAGTGCCACGGGGACAGCATAACTGCGAACTGGGTCGTGCGTCCGAACAATGTTTGGACTTATGTACCCAGTCGAGCGTCGAAAAACGCGTATAGACGTGGATGGTCCGACCTGCGAGCTGAGTGTAGCACACTTTCAGCAGCAGTAGAAGGGCCAAGACCTCCTTCTCGGCCGGATGATAGTTCATCTCGGCGTCCTTGAGAACACGCCCGCAAAACCGAACGGGGTGTAACTTACCATCGTGTTCTTGCATGAGAGTAGAGCTCAGCGCCCACTCGTTCGCGAAGAGCATGACGTGCACCTCTTTGTCTCGGTCGAAGTGCCGTAATATCGGGGCGTCCATCACCTTCTGTTGGAGTGCTGCGAAGCTTCGTCTGGCTACCGTGAGGTCACCCCCAGGTGCAAAGTCTGCGTCCTTCAACTGGTACAACGCAGCGCCGTACACTGCGAAGTCTTGGATGAACCGGCTGTAGTAGTTGAGCGCACCCAGGAACGACTGCATACCTTTCTTTGACGTTGGGAAAGGGACCTCCGTCACTGCCTTGATCTTCTTCGGATCGGCTCGAATGCCCTCGGACGAGACTTCATGGGACAGGAAGTCCACCTTGGACTGCACAATATACTCTTCGTGAAGCTGACGCTGATCCGACACTCTGTGAAGCGTTGGAGCAGTCGGTCCAGCGTCGCTAAACAGCCGTCGAACGTCTCGTTACCGAAGCATATGTCGTCGACGAAGGATCGTCGGTCGAACACCGGAACCAGCGAAGACTCGTCCGACTCGCCGTTCGCAAACATGTCACCCGTGGGACTATTCACCAACAGGGACACCGCGTCCATAACAGTAGAGGACTCTCGGTCGGCCTCGAACTTGGTTCGAGCCCTCGGCGGAGCCTCTGAATGCTGGTTGCAATCCTCGGTAGCGATTGTTCGGGCATCTTTGGTCTGTTCTTCGGCGTCACGCATAGCTTTCGCGAATTGCGACCACCCGCCCTTCGGCTGGACAAATCCCCAAAGAGCATTGTCGATCATCCGCTGATAAATCATCGGTGCGTTCTTGAGACCAAATGGCATCCGTAGCCACTCAAAATGCCCCAGTGCGCAGACAAATGCAGAGATCTTCCGAGCTCTCTGTGTCATCATTATGGCCCAAAATCCGCTCGCCGCATCCAACGAGCAGAACCATAGGTAGGCCTCCATATCCGTCAAAAGGTCGTCAACGAGCGGCATGGCGTACTCCATGATCGCTGTAACTGCGTTCACCATCTTGTAATCAATGCACAGACGAATATCGACACCGTTCTTTTCAGGACAATCACAATCGGGGACGCCCACGGGCTGTCCGAGAAGGTAATCAGTCCGGCCCGTAGCAATCCCTTCAGAAGCTCGTACAGCTTCCCGAGAAATCGCAACGGCGTCCTCCGAGCCCTCTGTTTGATGGCGCGTGCCCTGTACGTCAATATCGCACACCACACCGTATGCCGGTGGTGGTAGCGCATTGCCACTTGAGATCATGATCTCCTCGTGACGCTTCAACACGTCGACCAGCTTCTCCTGCTGACCCTCATCCAGGTCCTTGTTTTGAACATTCGGACCGGTGTAATCTAAAGCGGTAACCGTAATTTCGGTCAGGTCAGGCAGGAATGCCAATTCCTGTGCGTAGTCGGTGAGCTCGATGTCGTTCGCTAAATGCTCGGACACGTCATTCTCTTCAGTATCGCGACCCGACACGACTCCTGCTGCAATCTCATGCATCGCAGACACGTAAGTTGCGTTCAATATGCACTCCGGATCTTCAGTAGGATACGGGGTGTGTGCGGCTCGGTCGTCCAACTGGTCCACGTCCTGGCTCGAGGCGCTGATATTCTCTGACGTCACCCCATTCGGAGACTCGGTGCACAACGCATCGTCTGTAGCGTGAGGCAAGAACCCTCTCTGAGTTTGTTCCGACACTCGGTCGCCAATCTCCGACACTTGTATCGTGTATTCCGGCTCCTCGATCGGTATCCTCTCGACTGCTTCGCCGTCCGGCACATTAGCAGCGGTTCTTACAACAAGTGAATCGTCGCGTCGGCCACATTCCTTACTGGTCATGTCCGCGAGTCGAGTCATATCCTCGGCGCAGTAGACTTGAGCTCCTTCGACTGGACCCGAGTTCTCGGTATCTCTAGTGAGGATATTCTGAGGTGTCGGATACTCTTCTGCGCTCGACCGCAGGCGGTTGTTCGGCTAACCAGCACTCGTAGAGCTCGCGTTCTCGTTCAAACAGCGTCTCGTCACGGCTCTCCGCGTAGGCAAGGATCTGCCACTCCTTGTACTTGTTAGACCGTAGGCGTACGTACCCAGGCTCGCGCGGAAGTTCGCCTATCGGTACCCATAGCACTACCGAGTCATGTTTTGAACAATTAGCGACCCTCGGTGTCACATTCGTCAGCCGGATCCACGTTGGGTGCCCCCGTCTAAACCTCGTTACCGTCGGGACGAGTCTCTCCGTCGTCGGATCCAAACTTCGTGGGTGTCCCGAGAGGGTCGTTTGCACTTGAGCCGAAACTCTCGCCACTCATGACCGGGGATATACAGGTCCTCGGTCGGTCCACCAACCACTTGAGTGCCGTAGGGTTCATCATCCGCGGCGCTCAGCGACTTAATTAGTGGCACCATTACTTCATCTGGCAGCCTGGCTGTCCCGTGGAACAGGTCCAGCCGGACACCCGCCGGAATCATGAAGTCCGTTCCGAGGACCACATCGACTCCTGCACTGTGGTTCATGATCCACATCTCAAACTCGTACACTCGTTCCCACCCCAGGGTGATCTTCACGAGTGCTCGTCGACGAGTCTCTAACACTCCAGGGTTAATTCCTCGCACTTCCAAGCTTCGGCCATGGTCTGGGACTTCACGCAACCGCAACCTCTTGGCGTAGTTCGCCGAGATCACGCTGACGTTGGCTCCAGTGTCCAACAGAATCCTCGTTCGCACATCATTTACCGCCCCTTTGACCAAAGCTCTCATTCTCTTCCTCTTGTCGTACCGTTGGGACGACCACCACCCCAATCTCTCGCCCGGGAGCAACTTCGTCCTCGGGACGAGACTTCGGGGCGATTGTTCGACTCGGGACATGCTAGCAATCGAACCCTCGGTCTTGCGGCCACTAGGTTCACCAATGCTCCACTCCTTCACTCCACACTGACTGAGGTATACACCTCTCTCCTTTTCATTTTCCATCGTTGTCACACTCGTAATCTCTCGGTCTTCGGGCCAATTTACCTCACCCGCGAACGCGAACATATAGTCGGCGTCTATTGCAGGTTCGGTCAACTGTGGCAGCCCGATTGGGACCAACCCAGTTTCAGTTGGCGGGCTGCCTAGTTTAAATGATTCCCGAACACTAAGCTTTGTAGCTCAGGCGTGAGATCTTTCTTGTCGACCTTCGATCGTAGGAGATTGGTGAGCTCATTTAGGGCGTCACACTTCCCAGCGTCGTGCACTTGCTTGCACAACTTGCATCGCCGGTAGCAGTAGTGCACTGAGTGCGACATACTGCCACAGGCTGCACAAGGACCGTACTGGCGCTGTCGGTTGTCTCGTCCGTAGCCTCGGTCTTTGTTGAAGTGACCATTACCACCCCTGGGGTGTCGGTGGTCGGACCGGGCGAACGTGCCTTCTGCAGCGGCGCGGCGTTCACTGTCGTTGGCGGCTGCAACGTGACCGTATTCACCGTCGGGACTAGAATCGCTGTCGGAGCTCTCACTGGAACATCGGCTGCCGTCCCGGCGCCGTTCGTCGTCGCTAGATGTCTCGGTGCTGTCATAACCATGATGGCGCGTCTCTGGGCGGTTTGATCGGGACCTAGTAGCGTCGTTCACATTCAATGCGGTGACGAGGTCAGTTAGCGCGTTCGCTACCGTGACTCTCGGGCGTGAATCGTCGCGACGGCGTTCTCGGTCATGTCGATCACGGCGATAGCTGTCTCGCGAACCCTCTGTGCGCCTACCATCATGTCGGCGGCTGTCTTCTTGGTTCTTCGGACGGCGTCCTGACGACTCTCGGGATGTTTTACGTTCCCGACGACGGAGGATGTCGTTGACCATTTCTTCGAGGTCATGAATGTCCTTAACTCGGACGTGACACAGACGCTCTTCCAGACCTCGGTCATCACACGTATCCAGAAAGTGTTCCACATGGTCCTTGGCGTCGCGTCCACCGTTCTCGAACTGCACTCCGGCATTGCGGGCATAGCCGTTAAGCCTATTGAGGTAATCACACACGTGCTCTTTGTCCTCTCGTTTCGCTGAATAATACCGGGCCTTCGCAGACTGAGTAAACCGTGAGCAGTAGTACTTGATAAATGCGTCGCTCAACAACTTCCACGTACGACGAGTCTTGCGAGGAAGTTGTCGGTACCAATGTAGAGCTCCATCTTGGAGACTGAGTTCGAACGCCATGCACCACTCGTTCGGTGACGTATGCGTTCCCTTCATCTCGTAGATAAAGGTTCGGAGCCATTGCATGGACTTCTCGCTCTTGTTCCGGAGTCCAAAATAGGGCTTGATGTTGCCGAGTGGAAGGTGGGTTGCGAGCTCGAGCCTCGGTGTGGAGCTTTTAGTCTCCGCTTTGCTCAGCTCGCGAATCTGGCGCGCCCACTCTTCGGTGAGGTCTCCATCGAGGTAATCGAAGTCACCTGAGTCACTGTCGCTGTCCGACGAGTCTCCTGGACTATCGTAGTTCCTGGCGGGACGTCGGCCAGTCTCTTGACGAGTGTTCGGAGTGGGGCGTAGACTTTCTGTCTCCTCGGTTAGCCGCTCAGATCGACTTGCAGACCTCGGTGTCACCATGTGCGAATCTTGCATGTACGGTGAAGCCTCGGCCGTAGCCGTAAAAACGCCAGCATCGGAACCCTCGTTGACACGCTTCTTGGGAGTTTGAGGAAGCGGGACCTTTGATGGGTCCGCTGCTTCCGGTGCGCGTCGGGCTATAGGTTGACGGCCTGCCCCAATCTCGGACACCCCGAAAGACGTCCGCAACTTCTTCTTCCACTTTCGCAACGCTGTGCCAGCATCGGTCGGCGTCCAATCCTTGAGTGCGGCGTCAGATGGAAACCTCTGAGGCTCGCACCCCATAGCACGGAGAAGTAGCACAGTATCCTGAGCCACCTGTCGGGTGCTCGTTGAGTCAATGGGCACTGCTAGCTCACCCCCAAGGTCCATCCAGACAGCCTGGCGGGCCTGCTTCGGGCCGAACAGTTGCATCCAATTGCTCCTAGTCTTCATTAGTTCCAGGCAGCGACCTAGAACCTTGTTGGCAGCCGGCGTATCACCATTGACTGGTGGCCGGTTGCCTGTCGACCGAGAAGTTGCCTTCCCGGTCATCGCCGACGGCTTCAAACCGTCGGACCCATCATCACTGTCTTCGGTGGCCGGTTCAGGTCCAGCTACGTCATCCAGCTCTTCGGTGAGGTTACGCGCGAGCGACCTCACCCCTCCGCTGCGGCCTACAGATACCACAGCGGCTTCCGAAAGGTCGGGCACTGCTGCCTTCTCTTCCAGGTACTCTTCATCATCATCTTCCTTGGCGTCGGAGTAGCCAACCGACTCGTCGAAACTTCCTGAACGTTCGGCAATCGTCACCAGACGAGATGTCGGTGGTGTCGACAATGAACTCCCAGGATGCACCGTAGGCTCGGTGCGTGTTCCACTTGACTTCATCGGTGTTGCTGGTACCGCTGACTTGCCTCCTTTCGCCATTTTCTCTCTTCTTCTCTCTCTCGAATGCTCGTTAGGGTAGAACCTACCACAACCACAACACACAGAAGGTCACACCAATCCCGGGTCGCGGCACCAGTTGTCGTGTAGGACACGATAGAATTCTCACTTGTCGGGTGAGTTCCCACCAACAACACACGCTTCCCCGTTAAGGTCAGCGATTGTTGGATCAAACCTGAAGACCAGGTACGATCCCTTACACCGGGTCGGTTGTAAGCGCTTCTGTATACCGAGGTTGTTTTAGGTAACCCTTACCTACACCACTAGCCACGAGCTTAGACTAGGGTGTTATATTGCGCTTTCGCGCGTAACCCTGCAGTCCCTCAGAGGAAAGGGTACCGGCGTGTTAGGCCTTATACAGGGGTGTCGAGGTATAACCTCGACGGGGAGCAAAATATACACTAGGACCTTAATAGACCCTAAGTATACACGTAACGACACTTCACTGTCGCCTCCGATCTCTCGGCCACACCAACTCTTGGCCTGACCAGGATAAACTCTCGGTTCAATGTACCTTGAGTCTACCAACAGGCATCCCACACAACTGAGCGTGTCCTGGCACTTAAATAAGCTAGCTACACTTACCTAAGTCGGACTTGACTCTTGTTAGCTGGGGGGAAGACTGCGTTTTATAAACTGCTTAATGTGAGGCTCAGAGAGCCTCTGTATGTCATCCTATGTTTTGTCCTATGCCTATATACAAATATCAAGTGTAAACAAATCACTGTAGGAGTCTCCGAGGTTTCAGAATAAGTACGACCGAAGGGTCGACAACTCACCCTTAAGTACGGATTTGGGACTGTACAGACGTGAGACAAGGGATCTGAGATGGGTACAGAGCCCTATCTCGGCCTAATCCAGGAAGCCTCGGCCAGGTTGTATTAGGCTAGCCGAGGCTCCCGAATGTCACTATTCCTTCTCTGTCACTCCGTCGCGGGGAGTATAATCCTCCAATGGGGTGAACCCTCGCTTTTCACCGAAAGGTTCTGTGGCGGTTGCCTCTAGCGACTGGGTCGCTACCTCACCGTTAGAACCCAACACCACAAACGGCTTAGGTTGGGCTGGCTTCATCTCAGCCACGGGGGTCTGCAGCCCCTGTACGTGGGCGATTAGCCCTCTCTCGTACATGTCGAACGCCTCGATGCGTTCGACCTGCTCGGCCGGCGTAGCAGCCGCCAAGCTTCGGAGGGCATCTCCTCCAAAGATGCCCACCATCTTCCGGACCGACTCAAACTGAGAGTCGGTCAAATGAGGGAACTCCCCTCTATCCATCCTGGCTTACCTTGTAGGAGCCACTGAGGATTCAGGTAGTCAATCTACCCGCGTAGGCGTGGATTGACTACAAGTGCTACCAAGTGTGACGGGGTCACACGAGCACCTTGCTTAGAGGAAGCGTGCTATTAAGAGTATACAAACTCTAAGTGAACGGCAGTTCACTAGTCCCTGGTCTTAGGGGACTTAATAGCCAGTTTAGAGTAGATTTTAGACTGATTTATTTATAGTTAATTAGGTCCATTTGGCCTGTAATACAAATTACTAATTAACTATACTTTATCGTAATTATGCATACACTGCCCGCCAAGTATATACGCACACCCACGTTTGTGGGTGTAACTCACTTAATTTTGTGAGTTGAGGCTCGCTGTTTAGATATGTTATTTTCAGTATATCCTCGTACCTCCTACATCTGTTAACAACCGGAAGTTTGCAGTTTGTAGAGGGGTTTGTATACAAGTGACTACTTTGGACCACCCGTCCAGTAATACGCACACTATGACCCATACTAAAACCAAGATAAACATAATGATGGTAATGGGTATTTGGATGGTTTTTGGGCCATTTCTAGAAGCGATGGGTCGAGGTTCACAGCTAACGGAACGGGAGCGGGGTAAGATTGAAGGTCTGGGCCAAGCTGGCGTTGGCATTAGAGAAATTGCTCGAAAGGTGAAGCGTTCGACAGACGCTGTTCGGCGTGTGTTGAACGTTGTCAACAAACAGTCTCGCAAAATGATGGGACCAGCACCAATCATGACTGAACGAGATGTTCGTCGTCTCGTTCGGGCAGCGTCTACTGGTGATTTTACGGCGCCGCGGCTTAGATTTATGCTTAATCTAACCCCCTCTGTGAGCCGTCAGGCTGGTGGAGAGTCCTGTATGGTGTGGGCAGTATTCGGCGCACAGGGGAAGACCAAGATTGCATTTCTGACGGGACGGCAGAACTCTGAAGACTACATATATACAGTCTCGGAGTTCCTTCTACCGTATGCACACCTACACTACGGAACAGAGTTCATCTACCAGCAAGATGGTGCCTCTATCCACACGTCCAAGGCGTCGTTGGAGTTTCTCCAAGAGCAAGGGGTTCAGGCACTGGAGTGGACGCCAAGGTCCTCAGACCTTAACCCCATCGAGAATCTCTGGTCTATTTTAACACGTCGTGTTTACCAGAACGGTCGTCAGTTCAACAGCGTTGCCGAGCTGCGTGTGGCAATTGAAGCTGCATGGGAAGGTATTGATTCAAAGATTGTGCGGTCATTGATTGATTCAATGCCGCGACGTTGCCAAGAAGTCATTGAGAAGAACGGCAAGAAGACGCACTACTAGGATAATACCCATTACCATCATTATGTTTATCTTGGTTTTAGTATGGGTCATAGTGTGCGTATTACTGGACGGGTGGTCCAAAGTAGTCACTTGTATACAAACCCCTCTACAAACTGCAAACTTCCGGTTGTTAACAGATGTAGGAGGTACGAGGATATACTGAAAATAACATATCTAAACAGCGAGCCTCAACTCACAAAATTAAGTGAGTTACACCCACAAACGTGGGTGTGCGTATATACTTGGCGGGCAGTGTATAAAAGGTAGGTTTAATGTTATTGGTTGGCCCTCAGCCACCGAACCTACGTGGCAGTGGTGTGGCTCACACCACAGTGTGGCCCACACTACTCCATCAGAGTATTAAAACAAATACTCGCAGAAGTATATCTACTTCTAAAGGCGGTACCCTTTCTGGGGTACCCCTTTCATGTAACCCCGTTACACCATCTGTCCAAGGACCAGCTACGTGGTAGCAACGGTTTGCTTCCGCTTTCCTTGGTCTGCAACGAGAATGTGTACCGCAAGGCAATAGCCTACGTAAGTTCGGCCGAGCAGAAACCCACTAGTGAAAATCGAACTTAGCGCTTATATTTTCGGACACCTTTCATACCGAAGCCCGCTTATATTTTCGGACTGAGGAAGTACATGCCTTGCTTTCGTGCATCTGAATATACAGCTAACGAACTTGTGACTAATATCTAAGCAATAGAACGCATATTCGCATGCGTTGTCCGTTTACTTGCACTTCTTGTGCACGGGCTGTTTCCAGTGGTAACTTTAAAAGTAAGAAAACCCGGTGACAACATCACTTCCACTGCGAGACGCACTAAGCTTTGCCGCTGTTAGTCACTAGCCACCAACCGCCAATTGTCTTTGAAGTAGTGACGCTGCGCAGCAAGAAACCGACGTTGTGAACAATATCTTGCTAGTGCAATTTCAACGGTGGATGCATGTACTTCGCTTCAGTTACAGTGTAGACTGACTGAGTCGAAGATCTAATGCTACTTCGCTCTGAATGCGACCAGCCCTCCACTGATATGAACGGTATGGGCATCCTCCTCTCAATCGTTGGAATATCTTCAAATGGTGCCTTTCATAACGTTGCCACCCAATGCAATTTGATCGCATGAATAATGTGCGATTGTTGTCAATACCACGTTGATACACTGGAGTGGCTTCACGATATGGACCAGAACAAGGTTGATAGATAGGGGAAAACGGACGCGAGAAAATATGAACAATGCTATGTCATGGCAGATTTTTAACTGCCTAGTATGTTTTAACTGCCTACCGAAATTGAAACTGGAAGCCACTACCATGTATTATTTCCTTAAATTTCTGGGAAACGCTCCTGGGTGAAAACTGGAGTTCTGCTTCCGACAGTCAACAATCAGTTATGCCGCGAAAAGGGCGTAGAAATCGCTGTCCGCCTCCTTCAAATAAAGCTATTCCAGGGATGGAGCAGAAGGATTTTGACGCTGATGATCTCGAGCGCTTGAGTCGCTCGTGGATCAAAGTTGCCAACGAATCAGCTCAGTACGATGTGAAACTCACTAAAGAGCTTATAGGAGACCGTACGCATGCAACATGCACTTCTTTCTGGAAGCTTGTTCAAAAAGAATACTCTAGCTTTACGCCTAGAGCGCACGCTAAGACGTTTCATGAGCTCTACAACCAGTGGAATATAATTCTACCCCATTTAACTGAGTTCCTGACAACGTTCACGCATCTGTGGAAAGGCTGCAAACTTAGTGGGCAAGATGCGGAAGCCCGTTGCGAACAAGCTTTTACAGCAGTGCAGGAGGCATTTCGGGCAACACACGGGCATGATTTCGAGTACGAAATCACAGCACGACTTCTCATCCACCATGCACAGTGGTCAACTATCCTGAAGCCACTATTGATACCAGACAATGATGAAGCTGAAAATGAATCATCAACGTCTAAAGAAGATCAAATGCTTCCAACCAACGCGCCGATACCTGAAAATGTATCATTGACTCCTGATGATGGTGAAGCTGACAGCGAAGCATCTACTCCAAGAGGTGAACGAGAAGATGATCAGCCATTGACACCAAATGCTGAGTTGGTTGCAAGTACGCATCCTTCAGTTGTTAGAGTAACACGTCTAAGAGCCGATTTGGAAAATGATGTGGAGGATGATACATCCAGACATATAAAACAACGCCTTGACACTACCACTCAGGCGGCTTTACCACTGTTCCCAACGACTGATTTTCAACTTGGAGAAGACGTTGCCGCGAAGAAACTGGAAGTGTTGGAGCGCCAACTCGAATGGGATATCATGACGCGGAATGAAGATGACTTATCACCTGAGGGTGTGGAGTATCTACGCATACAGCGCACTCAGATTTTGAGCAGGATGCGTAAGCAGACCCAAGAGCAACAATAACTGCGCGAACCAGAATGCTGCTAATATCCAAATCCATTGCATTGACGTACCTTTTTCCGGTTCGAGTTTCCACTTTGCTTTCGACGGTATGACTAACAAGAATGACAACCCAAGTTGCAAAATAAAGTGTTCCTAACTTGAAACGAAATCATTTCAAGAAACATTGCGTGTTGAAACGCATTTAACCTTAAGCTTGAGTGGCCCTCGGGAACGTCGTCAAAGATTCAGAACGTTTGGCGTCGATCGTTAGCAACTTGCCTTCGAGCTGCTTTGCTAGTAATGTGAATACCAACCAAATGCTACTTTCCTTCTTGGGACGCGTTGTCGTACGAACCGTCTTGAGACGGGGTAGCTTCAAATAAAATGCTCATACCAGAGGTCAACAACTCCGTGACATTACCAGTTGACTTGCCGTCGATGATATCATTGATGAAGTCCAAAGCGTAGGAGACACGAGTGTATGTTCCAGGTAAAACACCGCAGACATCGGGTCCAGCACTCACAACACCAACGAGCACATCATTCACAAGAAGCGGACCACCCGAGTCACCGTTGCACGTATCTTTCCCATTACCAGTGCCTGCGCAAATGACCGAATCGTCCACTGTGCTTATCTCATCCGCGTCGGCGTACAGTTTGGCACACTTCGTATTTGTGATAATCTCGACATCAACGGTTTGAAGTATATCACTATATGTTTCGTTGTTTACCAATCCCCAACCAAGTGTAGTAGCCATCGTTCCAGACTTGTTGTCCGATCCATCTGCTGCAGCCAAGCGAACTGGTTTGATCTTTGAAGGTGTTTCCAGCTTGAACAATGCCACATCGTGCGTGACAGTCAGAGAATTAGTAAAGATTTTGTATGACGGGTGGCGGAAAGCCTCAACAACACGTATCATTTCGGACTTCCGAGAGTGATCACCCATTTTGTCCTTTGATCCAAGCGAAGCGTACACGTCGTACAGGAGCCATTCGAGGCAATGGCCAGCCGTGAGAATGAAATCAGGTGTGATCAATGTACCCCCACAAAACACACCACTGTCTGTGCCGTTATTGTGTAGACTTGCTATGTATCTGTGCTTATTGATATTCGCGTCCGATCCCCCGTAGATGCGGTTCTCTTCGTCAACTGTGAGACCAGTCGAGAGCTCGGAGAAAGATAATCCATGGGCGAATGTCGATATCATCGACGCAAACAAACTAACTCGAGAAAACTTCATTTGTTGAGTTAAAACTGATCGTTCTTGTTGCTGACAGCAGTGATGATTTGGGCTTGTGTTGATAAAATATGAAATGAGCTTGAATACCAGTGCTTGCTTCATGGAGCCAGTGATACCATCATAAATGTGATCTTGCAAGTTGCACATAAACAATAGCCCAAAATATCGTAGGTACACATGTACACTCTAGGAGAGAGGAAAGTCCCAAGTACTTGGATTTGTTGTGTACACTTCGGAGCACCTACATTTTGCATGTATGAGAATAGTTGTGATTCTCGAAGCAATTCTCCACTGATCGCCTTGGACTTTACTGTTTCACAGTATGTTCTCTGGGGATGTCGAGTGCTTTTAACGATTCTTGGTGAATGATTCGTTACTTCTGAATGATGTAAAACGTAGTAACATATCTCCTTTCAAATTCAGCTTGTGGTACTCAAGAAACGTACATTTACAACACGGACAAAACGAGTGTCAGGATACAAAGCCTTCAGGATTTTATAGAGTAAGTTTACAACAACAGGTATTACATTAGTCGAATCGGTTTTCAATGATTACACTAATTTCATCTTTGTGGAACATGTAGTCGAATCGGTTATCAATGATTCCACTAATTTCATCTTTAAGGAATTGTCTACTGAGGAGGAGTGCGATAACACGACCAAATCGACACGTAATCGACAATTGAGAAATGAAATGGCTAGGATTGCTGTTGATCTTCGTTTCTACATTTCTTCACCGCCAGTTGACACCTTCCCACCCAGACTGAAGATTATACGAATGTTTTTTCACCACATTGACAACAACACAGATGAACGGGGTTTGTGTTCTTGAAAACGTAAAACATCAAAACGTTTGTTGGTACACAAGGTTGGGACAGATGGTGAAGTCGGCACTGTTGGTGAGATGGTGACACCACCTTTCGAGTCGGAAGTTCCAACTGAAATTGTTTACTGCATCCCACGATTAGACTCAATGCGTGTACTGTTTGGATTCGTCGTCGATTCTCTGGGAAACGTGCATGCAGTTCGTGGCGTAAATGAGGGACTCAATAAAGACCGTCGTACGCACAGCACGCGCGGCCAGTATTATACAGTAGTCGCGCATTTAAACCAAACTCTCGTAAGGAGGGTCATGTGGTGCGGCAGACTCCTCTACCGGAGTGTATCGCGGAACTATGAAGGACAAACCTTTACGCGAATACCGTGCTTTAAGTGTACATCGTTTGCGAGAGTAGGGAAAGAACTGAGGAATGGCACAGCGAATCGGAGGCCCCCAACCATTTTGGATTGATTGATCTACTCAGCGACGGCGTGGATAATGACTTTGCGGTACCAGGTAAACTAACATCAATTTGTGTGGCTCGTTAGAAGGAGCAACAGTGATTTTAGCGACACTACTAGTAATTGACAGACTTGTTCAAAACCAAACACATTATGAGTCATAATAACGACTGACGTTTCTGCTCTGCCACGTACAGACAACCTGTCAATGTCAACTTGCACGGGATTTCACCATCACATTCGCGCGCATGCTTTGAGTCTAAGCTTTTGTTTCCCTATGATAAAAATGAGATTGGATAACCCTATTAACACGGGTAGTTGTCAACGCCGTTGCTGTTCAGTGTAGTTACCAAGGATTTTTGGAAGAGGAATCTGTTGACTTCTGGGTCTGGGAACTCCAGCAGATTTACTCTGAGGAGATCAAGTCCGGGATTTACTGCCTAGGTGATGACGAGGGAGATTGCTGGGATGTAACAGTCCGGCTTGGACTGACACGCGCAGGAACAGGGTCGACCTTGCTCCATTTTGCCTTAGCAGCTCCATTCGACCCGAGAACCGCGGGATCCGAGGAACGTGCCCGATTTAAGTCAACCCTACGCCGATTCTTCATGGGCTTTACGAGTACCTGTAGTACATGTACGATACCGCATTGCTCAAGTCACTACCTAGTAGATTATGAATCTGCATTTCTGTGTGTATAAGACGGATCCGACTACTGCCATTAGTTGAGGAAAGGTGAATAACGATTCTTTCAGTCCAACACTCCTTGTTGTGAAGGCTCCAATGAAAAATGTGTTGCTTTCGCTTTGGCGAATACCATAATGTTGTGCGCCAGGAAAGACAAGAAAAGGGCTCTTGTCATGGGGGTTACTTGACGCTAATGGCGGTGGGTAATGGTAGTAGTTCAGTTGCGTTAATACATGTACTCGGGTCTGGATTAAATGAAGGATATCGTGAGCGTGGAATCGCCCCAGAAGTGCTGCTATTATATCACCGTCGCGGCGCGTCGATGGGTAGATTATTGTCATAGAGGACGAAACTAACCGTAAGAGTAAAGCGAAGGCAGGAACTGTGTGAGTATACCAACAAAACACCCAAACACAACACTCAAGATACTCGAGTTTTAGAGTGGGGCACCAAACGGATCGAATCCTGCGACTGGAAACTTAAAGTCACCTCGGAAGTTAAAGCTCACTCGCATCCGTGGTTTCTTGCTCGATGAATACATCGAAACCACCGGCATCAGTCGGTAAGCTGGATTCGTCACAGCAATACCAAAGCTTACAGGAATTTCAGTACAATCAGATGCCTGCAACATCCCACCACTTACTGGATTTGTTGTAGTGCGGCGCAAGGGAAGCATAAGATCACCATTCAGATAAAAACGCAAGTGCGGAGCTGCAACGTCCTGATCAATTGTACAACCAATGACATCACCAGCTCGGAAGCTGGGAACTCCCGACTTCGACACTCCATTGGCATGCAACATTCCCATGTCAAGCCCGCCATCCGCTTGCCAAGTTACACCAAAACTCCGACCATCGTCACTTGGTGATATCCCAGGCACCACGGAGCTTGAGTCAACGTCAGTGTGCTGTTTATTGGCTGGAGACGCGAGCGACTCATTGATGTTCGCTGTCGAGTCCGAATTACGCGGAACATCCCATCCGATCAACAAACTTTCTCCATCTCCGTCAAAAACTTCGATGGTGACTTCAAACATCCATTTGCCAGACTCACCTTGGCGACGTTCCTTCGTCGCATACACAGTGCAATATCGGTGTGATGCCTCCAATTGCAATACGCAGTCTTCAGCTGCAAAACTCACATATTGTTCGATGTCGGTACTGTTCATTTTCACACTTGAGAATTCACGGCGACGAGTGAATTCTTGTGATAAAATCTCTGGGAAGTCTTCTAACGCTGAAGCGAATTGATCAAACTCGGCATCCAGGATTACATACAGTGATTCATCGTTATCGGTTGGGTCTGCTTGGTTATCTGCTTCGATTAAGGTCTCTGTTTTCTGGTCCTTCAAGTTGGTATTGGTAGATTTCTTTGCCACAGCATATCGTCTTGCAGCTCGAAGCCTGTCGTTAGTAAGACCCGCTAAGAATCTCCCAAACTCCACCTTTCGAGTGTGAAGCTCGCGTGACACCAGGTCCTGGTGAAGAAAATTCGCTCCGTAGCTAGCCACCTCGCGTAGATCCTTGGTCGTCGATTCTTTGAGAATTGCGAGTACTGTAGTTTCCGCGATCATCTTGCTTGTAAGTTCACGGCGAAGTACAAATTGTGGCAATTTGTCTTCCTCACTGATATATTTCACCAGTGCACGACGCAATGAGTCTGCATTCAGGTCTTCTGCGAGAATGAGCAGGCGAAGCAGATATTCACTAGTACCAAAGATTCGCTCCACCTGCAAGGAAGTGGTCATGATCATGCGTTCCAGTCCTTGCCAACCACTATTATCACATTTCTTCTGCAACGCTATCACCTCGCGCTGCATGCATTTGATCTTCTCGCTTAGTACAGTCTTTTGCTCCTCGTACTTGGCATTGATTTTGGCCCGTTCGTGATTGAGCAAGGCTGTGTGCATTCGTCGAATATGTTGGAGATCTGCCTCGAGATTCTTCTCCAGCTGATTTTTAATAGTCTCAAATTCCCATGTCTGCATCTCTTCAAGTCTTTCTGCTTGTTTAAGGCGGAGCGTCTCGAATATAGATCGAAGTTGATACGCGGATTGTTGCTTGATACGGTTTGCTTCCACTTGAGTTTGCCTTTGAAGTGCTAGTCGTTCCATAATGTTCGGGTCTTTAGCAAATAGGACGAGGCGGTCCAAGACTGGCTGCTCAAAATGATTAAACACATTGCACGAGTCATATCGAGGGGCTGTATCTGTGATCAATAGTTTCTCGTTCAGCGTTTGAGCTGCGCACAAAGTGAAAGCTTGATTTGATGCCGTTGTTTCTCCCTCCACCTGGCGACGGAACAAATCATCTATACTCTTGCAACAACGGCGAAACTCGGGTTTACAGACCGTACGGGTGTACTTTGGAAAGTTTCTACCTGACACTTCCACTACCAGTGTTTCGGTTTCTTCTTGCTGGGTCTTATCCAAATCGTACATCATTTGAAAGAGCTGCGTCTCACACGAAGTTCGTGAACTCTCGAGGAGTGCTTGGTATTCAGGTAGAATTCCTAATCCTGTATTCGTTGCGTATTGAGATTCTTTAGCGATACTAGCCGCTTTCAGATACAACACGAAAAGAGCTCGCAGGGCTGGTGACTGGAGTTTCTGTAGTCGTGTTTCCAGCTCCTGTGCGTCTCTTACAATACCTAATTCTCGCTGAAATGCAGTACATAAGCTCGTAGCGTCGAGTTTAGGGTGAAAACAACGGAGTTTCACGAGTAAAAGATCCTCAGCGACCGTAACGAAATCATCAGCGCTGAACAACATTTCCACATCACTATCACTATCGTCACTATCCGAGTCGTAGAAAATGTCAGCATGTGGGAATGAAGATATCGGTGGCACGAGAGAAGATTGAAACATCTCGTTGTAGCTTAGACCGGCAGAATCGTATTCACAAAAAATGAAGCGTCGGGAAATTGCAGAACGGTTTCTCGTTCATCTACCGCATTCTTTCAGATGTGAAGAGCACACCTTATTATGATATCAGCAAGTTGTCGTCGGTAAAATTAAGTAGGTCTTTGTGATGACGTTGAGCCGTTTCTTGTATGTAAGTGCTCGCTATTTCTGTGAGTTCCATCGATTTTGTTCTTCTCTGTGTAGGGGTACTCTCAAACATCTACCTGTTCTGCGAGATCAAAGCCCCATGAATCCAGAGGATGTGGAGGTTTTCTCCAAGGAGACGTTCTTGACGTCGGTCAAACGGATTTCGGATTCTGCTACGGGCAATCGCAATTCCAACACAATTGTCATCGATGAAGCACCAGCGTACGGTGTGTCAATCACTTGTATTGGTCAGCTCCACTAACTTGATTTACTCCATTTGTATCAGCATGGCAATGGTTCGAGAAAAGCACGCACAGCTTCATGACGTTGTTGGGTCTTTGTCTGAGAAGATCAGTGCAGTTCTTGCCCGACAGGAACGAGACTTCTTGGCTGCATATCGTGCTCATATGTACAACGTACAGAAAGAGCTCCACGACATGCGTGAAAAAATTCATCGCAATGAGACTGTGGAGAATAAATCCGAGAAAATCAAGAAGATTGAAGATGAGCGCGATTGGTACCGAAAAGAAGCACTTCGACTTGATGCCTTCACGACAACCATGACGAAAGATCTCAAGTACATGAAAGAAAACTTGGAGGCTATTGAAGAAGATCGGAATTGGCTCGAAAAACAGCTCAAAGCCTGTAAAAAACAGAACAAGCTGCTCCGTGCAGAACTCGACGTTCGGCTCGCAGTTCCTGGGAACAATTCCGGCTCAGATTCTGGTGGGGCATTTCCATCATTCGATTCTCGGAGCAGATCGGCGTCCAAAACACTAAAATATCGAGCTACACAAGATCTCCCAAATGTAGTACCAATGGTACATGCACACGGCCTGCCTCAGTTGAACTTGGATCAATCAGCAATATTAGCAGAGGAACGAGAAGAGAAGCTAAAGAAGCAGATTCGTACCTTAAAACGTGAACTCCAACACAAGTCGAATGAGCTGACCTCAATCAAAAGGCAACAGCGTTTGTTGAGACGTGATGATGGTACCGGGCAATCTCAGCTCGAAAAGTTCTTCTTGCAGTGTGTAGACTCAGTAAAAGAAGAAGTGAATCGACGACGAGAATGCAAGCCAGGCTCTGAATTCGATCGGAAAGTCGACCGACACCGAGGCGCGCGCCCACTTCCCGTGGAAAAATCTCGGCAGCCCAAGTTCGATGTCGAGCTGGACGATTTCACACCAAACGACCGTGTACGGCTGATCGAGCGCTTACTAGCACACGATGAAGTACTGACATTCTTGTATAATCACCTTTTCCCGTCCGAGCAACCACCAGCCGTGAATACTGATGCACTCGAAACGAGTTGGGCCTCACAACCACCCGGACGCGAACCACAGAAAGGAACGTACCCCTTACCAACGTTGCAGGCTTCGGCAAGCCTTCCTGATACGTTTAAGAGTTTTGGAGGCACCAGCACCAAATCGAGTAGTGAATGTGGGCAAAGTGAACCAGTTGATGATGCAAACAGACCGACGACACCAATTGGAAGTGGTGTCGCTGCTGTATCAGCAGTTCGTAGCTCCTTACCGCTCGATTTTTTCACCAAGGAGTATCTGAAATCAGTGTAAGTCTTTCTTTTGTTTCTGTAATGTAGCATCGGCTTACCTTTTTCAATCTTCGTTTCCACCTACAGAAAGCCAACATTCAATGAATAGACAGCGATAGATCCAACAAACTCAACTGAATAAACCGTCAGCCGAATAATATCTGCAGATGATGATGACTTGTATTCTATGTGTACCAACGCTCACTCCATTGCTCGAATCGTAGTTAATTTTGCCCGTTCAGAACCACTTGCGTAAAAATGCTATCCTCACGAGCAGCTAGCTCATTGAAGGTACCCTGCTCCACAACACGTCCATCTGAAATCACAGCAACACGATCCGCGCTCTTAATGGTTGATAGTCGGTGTGCTACCAGAATAACGGTGCGTCCTTGTTTGGCGCGATCAATAGCATCTTGAACAAGTCGCTCGCTCTCCGGGTCCAGCGCAGATGTGGCCTCATCCATGATGAGGATCTTGGGGCGCTTAACCAGAGCGCGCGCAATAGCTACACGCTGCTTCTGCCCACCAGAAAGGGCTTGTCCACGCTCTCCAACAATAGTATCGTATCCATCCGGGAAAGACATGATAAAATCGTGTGCATTCGCAGTTTTAGCAGCACGAATGACATCCTCCAACATCACTTCCTGTCCTTCAGAACAGCCGTAGGCAATATTATCCCGAATAGAGCATGCAAAGAGCGGTGGTTCCTGCGGAACTGCACCCATAAGGCCACGCAATTCCGCCGGGTTTAGAGTCGAAATATCCGTACCGTCCAGCGTAATTTTTCCGCCGCAACCAGGACCATCCAACTCGTAGAACCTCGCAAGCAGCGACATCACTGATGACTTGCCACAGCCACTCGGTCCTACAAGTGCCAATGTTTCGTTAGGCAACACCTCCAGGTT
Organism: Phytophthora palmivora; assembly: GCA_008079305.1. NCBI lineage: Eukaryota > Oomycota > Peronosporomycetes > Peronosporales > Peronosporaceae > Phytophthora > Phytophthora palmivora. The sequence goes on along the minus strand of VOQZ01001339.1, from coordinate 62,317 downwards.
AAGACCCCGGAAAATCTCCGAGTCTGGGCGAGTGGGGTATGCAAATCCGATGTCCTGAAACTGAATGTGGCCTGTAAATGGAGTAGGCAGCTGAGCCCACCCTTCCATGGGGACTCGAATCTTCGGTTGACGGTGAAGCAGCTCGAAAACCCGCGAGGAAGCTCCAATGCCCTTCATCAATTCGGCGTAAAAAGACGATAGACCCGCGAAGGAGAAGCCCACATACAAAGTATACAACAAAAAGGATGTCAGGTCACCACTGGTGAGGAGCCCATCCACCACCATTTGGCCACCGTATCCAAGAACGCCGAGCATACTCATTTTGACACCAAAATCCACGCCACCGAAGAATGTGGCACTTGCTAGCGAACGTTTACGTGCTAAAGCAAGCACCTCGTCTACTTTTTCACGGTGCGCTTCAACCTCATGTGGTTCTTTAGCAAACCAACGCACCACACGAATATTGCCGAGTTTCTCCTCCGCTACCTCAGTCGCTTCACTTAGCTGTGTCTGCACCTGGGTCGTAAGTTTTTTCACATAGCGACCGTAGCTGACTGCTCCAAGTGCAATTGGCGGAACAACTGACAACATAACCATCGCTAACTGCGGACAGGTAACGAAGATCATGGTAATACTACCCAGCGCCTGTCCTGAGCTACGCAGTCCACTAGCCACATTGTCACTCAACACCTTGCCAATCAGCGTCGTATCAGCACTCAGTCTGTTAAGCAATTCTCCTGTCCTGGACGAGTCAAAGAACCCCAGCTCTTGCCGCAGAATCGACGCATATGTGTCCTGTCTCAACCTGTTGGTGATTCTCTCTCCGATCATATTGCTAGTGTCCACTCGGATGATATTAGCAATAGAACCAGCAGCAAAGAGCCCACCCAGCAGCGTCACCACCGTCGGTAATGGCATCGCAGCAGCGGAGCCTGCAGTCACCACATCAATGACTTTGCCCATTCCATAAGGTACACACATGGTAATGAACGTGGACACGCCTAGAGCCGAGATAGAGATGGCCAATGGCTTCTTCTCTGGTTTGTACAGCGACAACAATCGCTTGAGATCGCTTGCCTTGGTTACAGGAGCCTAGATGACAGATCCGTTCGGTTAAGTACGAAAAATGCTCGTAACGTGGGTTCTAGACCTCGTACCTTGACCGGAAGAGTTGCATCTGACTCCTTGTCGTCTTTAGCATTGGATAGAGTCGACAGGAAGAACTGGGAAGCTCTGGACTGCGAGAAATACAGTGGAGAGCGCGGAATGACGCGAGCTCGAGCAAGAGACAGCGACGTGCCTTGGAAGCTGCGGGAAATGAGGCACAGAGAGTGAGATAGAGGAGAAGCACAAGCGAGCAGCAGAACAGAGCGGACTGTACCGAGGAAGACGCCGCAACATGGAGAGCCACACGTCACCAGCCCAAGTGCTGACTATTATTGCTACCTCGTAAGAGTGACATAAGTGAGAACCACATCAAGAGTGATGGTCACTTCAACAATGCATTATGTATATTACACAAATATCACGTGGACAACACCAACTACATCATCAACCATTGCGCGCATTCTGCCATGACCAAGAAGCGTCGACATGGGAACTCTCGCCGTTGCTCGTTCTCAGAGGCAGATGTGAGGAAGAAAGCCAAGCATCATAAAGACGACGTCTCGCTCTCCATGTCGTCCAAAAATGGGTCCTCGGCCTTTGCTGTGGCGCATTTCCAAGCGCTTCAAAGCTCCTCGTCTGCTGCCACACTCGCCGACGTGTTCGAGTGGCTGGGCGACGCCGTCATCGGCGAGTTGGTAGGCAGATGCCTCTTGTCTCAATTCCACCAGGCGCCACTGAGTGCGCGTGTGTTCCGCAACTTAAGGCTGGCCGTGGTGACCAACCGCAACTTAGCACAAGTGTACGATGCCATGGGCTACGCTACAGTCAAGACTGGGACGAACATCAAGATGAAGGAGCGAGCTGATGTGGTGGAGGCTGTAGTGGGTGAACTGGTGCTGAAGCTGCATGAGGAGAAGCGGGATGCAGACGCCTACAGAGCTCATTTAGACGCTGTGGTGGCTACGATGCTGCACGTGCACTTTGCAGAGAGGACGAGGACGGCGGAACTCAAGGGCGAGACGATGATGGCAGCTAAAGGACCTTTGAGTGTCGCGTTCAACCCGTTCATGTGTCTGCCAGAGGAGCAATTAGATGAAGTGGGGGAGGTCGTGGTGACTGAAGGACTTTTTGAGCATCAAGTGTTTCGAGAGGATGGAGAAGAACGATCTTTTGCAGATTTGATAGACGAGTATAAAGAGAGGAAGATGGAGGATACCCCACATCATTATTTCGTGAGTGTGAAGGAGATGAGTCGTGAGGGAGAACGAGTAAATAGGACGACGGAGCAACGAATACGGGTGGCCATGATGCAGCTGGATGAAGAACATGTTTTGCGCACTTCTAGCGAGATTTTTGAGGTGTTCAAGATTTACGGTATGGCGGTGCTGTCAGAGAGAGTGAGTCTTGTGTTGGCGATGCCGCATGTTTTGGTAGGGCCACTTCAGACCAAGCGGTCGGAAATGGTTTCACCAGCAAGACTCACACGACAGAGACAACTTATTCTTTCTGTTGCAAACCTTGCTGCGTGTGCGGTTTCATTGGGAATTGCGGCGTTAGTTGTACGTGAAGACCGAGATGGCAGCGAGGAGGATGCAGCTGCAAAGAGATTACAGGAGGAACATGGACTTGCGAATACACTCCGTGCTTTTGTGGGGTTTCACAGCGCCGTCGCGACCACGTCGACTTCGACAAACCGCAGAAGCAATATGCTGATGGGCGCTATTTGCACGGCACTGTATGAAGCTGCATTTTCCGGCCAAACAGAGTTCGTTGTTTCTGCACCGAAGATTCCTGAGAGAGAACCACTTATAGCTATGATGCGATCGGTGGGTGAGGCACGAATGTTCATGAACAGCAAGACTTGTGATGATCTACACGCACGTGGAGAAAGACCAGTGTCTGAAGCAACGTTGGAGCGTGAGCGAAAACTCAAGACGTCATTGTTGCTGAGGCAGTGCGATTCCCATCAAGTTGAAGACTTGTTTGAGACCCTTAACAAAGAGCAAGAAGTTCACCAGGAGAACAACGAAGATGTTGCTGTATCACAGACACAGCGAAAGAGGACCAAAAAGAAAAAAGCTACTGAAGGGTTTGCTGTCACGGCTGGGTGTGTAACACGAAATCTCAAACGCTTTCTTCATCGCCGATTCCTTTTCTGCCTTGAAGAAATTGTGGTACTATTTGCGCAGCGCAAAACAGAAGCTTGTCGAGCGCAAATCGCAGCGTCTGAGCACGATCTTGAGCCATGCGCAGACCAAGCCGACTTCCGAAAATGGGAAGTCTCGACGAGTACTCTAACGTTGGCTATGCGCGACAGCTTTTACAGAATGCTGCTGCACGATATGTGTCAGTTTCATGCCATTATTTCGTCCAGCAGAAACACGCGTGATGGGACTCGAATCACTCAGCTTCGATTGCCACTCCATTATACGTGGGCAAACATAGACACCCGCATTACCACGGAGCAACAAGCTCGCAGCTGACTTCCGATTCAGATTTTCTGTTTGGTTTTGAACTTGATGGTACCACCAGGCTGGTTGGTAGTGTACATATGGGATGTCTTGCCGGAGATTGCACTCGCACAGGAGCTTCAGTAATAAAACCTTGTGGTGTGAATTCTCGAAGTTGTGCTGCTTTTGCTAGCATGGCAACAGCATTTTCTACTGTGTGCGGATCAGGTCGAGTCAGAGGAGATAAAGTAGTCTGCAAAATCACCTGGCGCTTGCCCAGTGCTCGACAGACTCGAGCTTCCATCACATGAGCTTGGGCAGAGGGTGTCCGGGAATGTCGGATTCGTGATGCTCCTTTCTCATTGTAGACTCGTTCACGTTGCTTTTGGATAAAATCAGCGCCTTTGTTTCGCCCTACGTGAAACTCTAAAGGATTGTCAAGTGCTGCAGCTATACCACGCGATCGTTTATGCTTGCTCCATAGTGTCGTTCTCAATTGTTAATGTGGCTGGCGCTGATTCAGATCGACTGAGGTTGACATTACGAAGTAGCTCTTCTGTTCCAGCTTGAAGGTGGCCGTTAGTACTACTACTGACCCGTACATCGGGCTCTTGTGGAGATTGGACACTGCGTTTAATTGGCGGAATAGTCTCGATTTGAGGAAGGGTTCTGCTGCAACTACCAGGTCTGATACTTTAGCCTCTTCGTTCTGACAGACTGTGTGAGGCTGTTCAGTTAGAACGGACACGGAAGGTAGAGTTTTCGGTGATCTCACGGGTGAGTCCAGCTCTTCATTTAATTGTAGCGTTTTGGGTGGTGTCGCTTCCGGTAAATCACTTGGAAGTAAAAGGGAAGAGGTATCATCCAGGTCTTGCCACCATGCTTTCCGATCAGTTCGCTTTCGAGGGAACGCCTGGCCAGGTCTTGTTCGTTGCAAATGACGATTAAGTGGAACTGACTGGTGCGATGGAGGTGTTGTGCTTGGTAAGCGAAGTAGGCTATCGGGGTTGTCTTCGTCCATCTCGCTCGTGCCTTTATTATGTTGGATGTTGCCTGTGATGCGTGGTATCACCACACATTCTGCATATCCGTTTGCTATCTTATCATCAAGCGCTGCAGACAGCCCTCTATACCCCACGATGAGGTCACAGAAGTCATCCTTGACCTGCGTACTACCACCTCCAGCAAACCTGCCACAATAAAGGTTAATTATTTTGAAATGAAAAGCAAATCCCGCAAACGTACAAACGTGCGAGAGGCTCCATCGCGTTGTCCAAATCCTCGTGTTGCCGTTGCCACATTCGGTCCAGGCACTTCAATGCAAACACTGCGTCGTCCAAATCTAGAATGCGGCACATTTCGAAGATAAATGCTGGTTGCTTATACTTGGAAAGTACTCGGAAGATCAAACTGGTACGGGCGTATTTCGCGAATCCGTTGACATATCTAAGGAAGTCGAGTTGTTTCGATACGTCAGGGAATAGTGCAAGCACACCAACTATCTCACTCAAGGACAATTTGTCATTAAGTGCCTCTCTGATCACGTTTTTCAAGACAAGGAAATGTTCGCTGTGAGTGAACATACATACCAGCTTTGCCACCCGATTAAGTAGGATCGTGACCTCTTCCAGACCTTTATCCCCTACCTCGCAATATTCAGCCATCAAGCGAAGGAAAAACCACAATGGTTCGCTTTTCAACAAGCAAAGGAGCGAAGTGTGATACTTCGAGTCAACCAAACCTATTACACGACAATATGCAGGACTTACGGGCTCACAACTTGGATTACAGATCGCCACACAAAATGATCCCACAGAGTTCTTCGGCATTTTAACGAGCCTGGAAAGAACCAAAGCACGTTCGTTGGCTCGTAGTTTCAGGAGAAGAGCAACGAGGCTCACTCGGATATGGATCTGTAGTGGGTTGAACAACAAAACCATCTGCCGTAGCGATTCATTGTCTTCGAGGTTGGATGCAACTTCTGCAAGACTTTCAACATCGTTGACACCTTCCAGGGCTCGAAGCTGTTCAATGAAAGATGATCGAATTTCCCACGACATTCGGTGGAATAGGGCGACAAGCTCATGCATTAGCTCCGGTGGAACCCGAGTTGAGTAGCTGATGAGGCGTAGTAGCACACCTTTTTCAGGTCCACCTACAAGCATCTCAAAAAGAAGATTTCGAATGTGAACAGGCAGTTCAGCAGCAAAAATGACAAGTTCTCGGCTGGATGCTTGGTTCATCATGTCCACGGCTACAGTAACGAATACCTCCAATTGCTCAGCACTGGTATACTGTGACCCCATCATCTTTGCGAACATTTTGTACTCCACTTTTGCTAGCATCAGCAAAACTTGAAAAAAGGCGTCAAGCGCTTCAATAGGCCAAGTCGACATTTTGGACAAAAGACGACAGTTTGCATCACTTGGCATGCTCAGCATGAGTCGGGTCAGAGCTACTTGCTCGGGCATTTTCTGCGTGCGTAGAAAATTAATCAGACGGTCATACTCCACAAATGGGATAACACGAAGAAGTCGAAGTACTTTGTGACGTGCTAGTTCGCATTCGCAAAGGTAAAGCAGAACCTTTGCGTAAATCTCGGTGGAAGAATGAGGTGTGTTATCTTCCTCAGTCTGAATTTCGCGATGAGATACAAGGATATTCCGACACAATAGGGTCTTGTCTTTCTTCTCGAGGTCACCTAGCATGTGGAGAACAGTCGTGACTTTTTCATCGACAGATGTGGAAATGGCGGTGGCATGTAGACTAAGCAGCGTGTCGTAAAGCGGTAGTGTTTCCTCACCCGGCATATCTTTGACCAACTTCACAAGCGTCTCACGCCAATCAGGTTGGATCGCGAGAAATAGGCGTAGGAAAGGCTCCAGACATGGAAGATCTACGACTTCTATACCTTGGCCAAGTACGATTAAGTCATCTGCCGAGTGAACAACTACACCATACATCAATTGTAGAGCCATTTCGCTCGGTAAATTCGCCAATTTTTGAATCACAAGGTCTGGAGAGCTGAGATGAGAATAAAGGAAAAACTTCAACAGAAAATAGTTTCCTCTGATGTAAGACGGATGCGCGAATGCATCGTCGGGATCTTCATCTATCTCGAGATAAAGTATTTCCGCGTTCAAAGGTGAATTCGACGTAACAACCATGAGATCCAGAAACCTGAGTTGACTCTGCGCTGAGAAAGTCAAGAACATCAGTAAAAAATCAACTTTGTCACGCCCGAAATTGAAAAGTGTAGTCACAAACACTTCAATAGCATTAGTCTCGGCGGGGGCGAGTGCATCCAGGACTTTCAACAAATCATTGTTAGGGAAGAACGGCAGCCCACGCTTCACTACCAGCTGAATCATCTTCTCATTGTTGAATTTTGTGAAGAGAGTTATTAAAATGATGGTTGGAAACTCCTCCAAGATCAGTGACAGCTCACGACGGACTGCCACATCCAAGTCCAACAGCTTTACCGCTGGAATACCCGTGGTTTCGTAAAATCTACCCAGTTTTTTTAAAGTGCTGGTCGTTGTGGACAAGACCATATTGTTATGTGGTGCTGCGAGGAGCTTGTGGACTGCATCGATCAGTGAAAGTCTTTTCGGAGTATCCAGTGGTCGAAGCAGCTCGAGCCATGTCAGCATGCAGTGCTCACGGATCGCTCTGCTTACGAAGTTTACAGCACTCTCGTATCCTGGTCCGTGAATTGTCTCCGTGTCGACTTCATACCCATTTTCTTGACTCGTAGAAGCTGTGGCATGATCCAGATCATCCAGCCAATTGATCCACTCTCGAAGTTCTGGTAGACCCTCAGCAAACAAATCGAGAAATTCTTTCTGAAACTTAAACGACATTGTTTTAGCCACAACACAGTACGTGATGGCTCGTGACAGTCCAAGTGTCTGGTAAATCTTTGTAATGAGATGACGGTCTCTGCTATCTGCGAATGAGGCGTAGAAATGCATGAGCTGTCTCGTTACAGTACTGCCGGAACTTCTATCACATCCAGGAGATTCAAGGCTTCCGAGATGACTGCTGCGCAGTGGGCGTTGACGGTCGTTTGCTGAAATATAGTGATGCATGCGGATCAGATCCTGGAGATAGTGTTCAACATCGTCGGTCGGATCGAATTGGTGCGAAAACCACGCTATCACGTTGGAGAGTGCTGATGTGGACTGCATCGCATTGAGGATGTCGAGTATCTGGACTTGTTGTGGCTGTCGAAAGCGATTGCCAACCATGATGCGCAACTCATCGGTGATGGAAGAGTTATCCAGACCCAACAACAACAAGATGCGCTCAGGCGGCACAAGCGCCATGATAGCACTCAAGTTAAATCACTTGAAATAGCTTCCGCCGAGTCAGTTCCTATCAGAAAAATCCTCGATTGCTCGACTGTAGTCGAATCCTGTTGGTTCCGTCTTCTCCGAACAGCGCGATGTAGACCCCATGTAAGCTCACTCTTCAATTTTCCATCGCTTGGCAAAAGCGAATTGGCTTTCGCATTCAACGATGTCTGAACAATCCATTCATTCGCGAAAAACAAATGCACCAGAAGAGGAATGGTTGATTGTAGGAGAAATACATACTGCTGATTGCATGGAATGTCCCAAGACCAAGTCAGTAAGCTCAATTCGTGCCGACGTAGCAGAAGCAGAGCTAGCCAAACTACACGAAGAAATTAATGCGAACAAAAATGGCTGGTATTACCACGATTCGAGGGATGAAATTGCCCATTTAAAAAGAAGGCTAGCAGCAAAGGAGCGTGAATTGATGCAAAGAGACTACTACTAGTCATATCCGAAGCGAAATGGAACTCAGAGTCAAGGAAGTTGCGAAAGATATTCGACTGAAATATGCTAAGGCAAATACGCTTGAGCTCGTGATCGTGATGGATTGCACCAGGTCGATGAATCCATGGATTCAGGAAGCCAAGACTGCTATCATCTCCATCATTGACAAAGTGAAGAGCGAACACCCCCATGCTACTGTTCGGGTGGGTTTTGTAGCTTATCGTGATTTTTGTGACGGTGATAAGCGATTGCAGATTCAGACGTTGACGACCAATGTGGCGGTCGTACAGACATTCATTTCATTGCTTGAAGCTTTTGGTGGTGGTGATGGTCCAGAGGACATCCCGGGAGGACTTGCAGCTGCATTAGAAATGTCGTTTCAAGCTGAAGCGAGACGCATTGTACTTGTGGGTGATGCACCGTGCCATGGAACCAGATTTCATGACAGTAATGATGACAATGCATATCGTGTTCAGATTGAGCAGAGTCCCGAAATTTGCGCCCAAATGCGTGAAATTGCAAAGCGAGGTATCGATTTCACTTTCATCGAGATCCAGCCAAGCTATACAGCAAAGATGATGGAGATCCTCCAGGAAGAGTTTAATAGTACTGAAAGTGACGATGGATTTGGTCGAGAATTCAAGATAGTATCACTTGCAAATGCTGGAGATGCAGCTCGTTTTGCGAGCGTCATTCAATCTTCAGCAAGCTCATCCATATCTACGAGCATGGAAAGAAATATTGTTTCAAGCTCCAAAATCGCTGTGGAAGCCTGTCGAGGACACGCTTCCGAGAAAATCAGTAGGCCTTCTAACCTATTTCAAGTCCTGGAAGAAGATGAGGAAGAAGGAGAAGAAATAGTAATCGTTGCACCACCTGAAGTGAAGCCGCTTGACTGGAATGAACTTAGTAACTCTCCTGATATCGCCGCTGTCCGCCATTCACTTCACTTCAAGCACGATGAGCTTGTTGACTGGGAAAACCTGAACTTGAAGCACACGCAGCAAGAAACAATGATCCGTCTAACGCGAAGCTGCTTCGCGAAGGGTGCAATGAGATCTGCGCATGCACTTTACGACTGTAATATGGAGACATATCTTGTTGCTAAGTTCTACTTCGGGAAAGCTGCTACTATGTATTTGTCGTCCAAGAACTCACTACAGAATGATGTGAAGATGCAAATTGTTGCCAAACGACTAGCTACCGAATTTTCGCTTTCCGAAAATGTTGAGAAAGCCGTGGATTTCATCTTCACGTGCTGGTACGAGATCAAGGACCCAATCAAGGCGGGATTAAGTCCTTCAATGTCTATGTTCACAGCCGAGTTATACATTAGTGGTGAGTACAAGAAATACAACAACAACAACGGCTGGATTAGTGACGATGGCTTGAATCTAAGCGAAACTGCTCAGGCTTTTAGTCACTTCACGTGGCAGAAGACATTTGGTCAGCTGATGGTGGTGGATCTCCAAGGTGTCGGGTGTATTTTCACGGATCCGCAAATTCATTCGAAAAGCGAGAAGTTTGGATGCGGAAATCTGTCCGATGCTGGTATGATAGCGTTTTTTGCCACCCACGAATGCAACGCTGTATGCAAAGCTCAGGCGCTTAAATCAATCAAACGCACTGGATTGAAAACAAAGAGTGGTGCTACTAGTACTGAAGACTGTACTGTTGACGGGTCTACCGCAAGGGCGGCAGACAAGATGATGACGTGCAGCTGCCCGCTTTGTGGAAACATTACGACGGTGTTACACAGCGACTTCATTGCAGCATACCGAGAAGGACGTGAACTGTACTGTGCACCATGTGACACTAAAAGTAAACAAATGTTGCGCCCAAAGTGCAATGTTTGCAAGAAGAAATTTGCGTTTTCGCCGTACTGGTATTCAATGAAGGGTATGGAAGCACCCATGAGGTGCAAAATCTGCGAAAAGTAACGATGACTCCGATTTCAGGACGAGCTCAACACCGAGACACTGGTAGGCTCAACTACATACGTTTGTCTTTCCAAAAATTTATTAACGACTCGGAAGTTCGAGTCTTGAATTTAGCAGTTGCGCTAGTTTTCGTCAGTGTCACTAAGCTTCAACGGTTTCCAATGTGAACCTCGATATAGAGGATATGGTGGTACATATTTAACTTCGCTAACCTTGACTCAACTGTTCTTTGATAAGTACTTACACACATGAAATCTGAACCAACTCACGAAGCAAGTTGTACTGGGCTGGATACGAAAGAACAGGAGCACCAGGTGTAAAAAAGTAGTGAGAAATCTGTAGTGAGAAATCTGAAAACGGCAGTACTGCGAACACTATTCAATGTCAATGTTTACTGCTGAGCTTTCATTGATGTCTAGAATATAAGCTGACGGACTCCTCTATTCGAACCTGGTGACTGTATGTGTTGGTACATGATTGATACGCGAGGAAAGGAAGATGTCCGTAGTTCTAAACGAATGCAACATTTTAAACCTCAGCAATACAAGTCACTCCGATCCATCTTGCGACGTAATGGTGTCGAACAGAGTTCCCGACCAAGCGGTTAACATCTCAGTGACATTACCGGTAGATCCACCATTCAGGATATCATTGATGAAGTCCAACGTGTTGGAGACTTGAGCACGCAATCTAGGCAATTCGCCACATATATTTGATCCAGCACTCACAATGCCCACGAGCACATCGTTCACGAGGATCGGACTACCTGAGTCAACACCGCAATAATCTCTTCCATTACCAGTGCCTAAGCACATAATTGGGTTGGTGTTTTCAGCAACACTGATTTCAGCTGACTGATCGATATGAGTAGGACTGATTTCTGACTGAACGAAATCAGCATGTGTCATTCCAGCTAACTCAGCGTTTAGTTCGGCACATTTAGCGTCAGTGAGAATCTCGACGTCCATGGTTTGTAGGATGTCATTTCCTTGATTGTCGTTGTATCCCTTTCCCCAACCAAGTGCCGTAGCCATCGTTCCAGGTTTACTGTCCGAACCGTCTGCAGCAGCCAAGCGAGCCGGTTTGATTTGCGATGGTGTTTCCAGCTTGAGCAATGCCACATCGTACGGCAGACTTGATAAAATGTCAGACGAGTTGTACGACGGGTGGCGGAATGCTTCAACAACCTTTATCATTTCGGACTTCCGAGAGCCACCACCCATTCTGTACTTTGATCCGAGCGAAACGTACACATTGATCATAGGTAACTCCAGACAGAGACCAGCAGTAATAACGTACTTTGACGCTATCAGTGTGCCCCCACAAAACCAATCACTGTCTGCGCCGTTGTCATGTAGACCCGCTATGTATCTGTGCTTGTCAATTTTAGCATCGGATCCTCCGTAGATGCGGTTTTCTTCGACAGCTGTGAGACCAGTCGAGAGATCAGAGAAAGAGATACCGTGTACGAGCGTCGCTATCAAGGACGTGAAGAGGGCAACTCGAATGAACTTCATTGTGGATAGGAATGAGACAACGGATCGATATATCTTGCTGACCGCAGTGAAGCTTTTGACTGGTGTGGTGAAAACCGAAATGAACACGGAGCAACTTGCTTCCATGAAGCAATGGTACCATCACAAATGTTATCCTGGGAGCAGCTTTGATCAGCAGGAGAGTTTTAAACTTGTCCACATTCGTCAATTGGCATCGATATTCAATCTTCTCGAAAATGTCGGCATATCTAAGATTGTTGAACCTTATCCCACGTTAAAATCATCTAAATCAACTGGATTAATATGTATCCCTTTTCTTCCTGCTGTCTTATCTTAATGGTCATCAAAATCACTGTTTATTACGTTTACCTACGATTAGATCAAAATCGTGTTTGAAGAAAGTTTCAGTGTCAAGTGGTCATCACATTTCGCTGTTTATTTCGCTCAAACAACTCAATTACCTAGAGGTAACCAGAATGATGAATATTTTAGCATTACTGGTCATTACAAGGATGATACTTATTTTAACATTTTATTGCGATTGCAACCGAGGATACCTTTCTGAAAATTCTGCACCAACCGTGTCGACCACGTCCTTATTATTTTAAGGGCAACGTTGTCACTTACTAGATTAGTAGTGCCTAACTTACTAACAACTACAGAAGACCGGTCCCGAAAGATGCTTCCACCATCATCTAGCGAGTGGGGCATCACTGTTGTGATATGCCTCCTTTGTGACAGTGCTACTCACCGTCAGCTACCGACATGTCAACCCCCGTGCTTATATATGCATCCCACCAAAGTTCCACGTCTCATTCGACAACCTAATGACTTGGAACGAGCAGTCGATCGAATCGGGTTGATCCGACATAAAAAATGACGACTAGTACTGTCGTCCATTGCGATATTCGCAAGTTTGTCGGCTGCTTTATTATAAGAGCGTAGATGGCGAGTCCAAGAACACACCTGAATCCTGTCCGCAATTCCGCGACAGCGTGTGTATAAATCACACAAGTGCGGCACTCGAGGGTGGCGTCCGGATCGTAGTTGTGTCAGAATGATAAAGCTGTCTCCGACAACAAGAATCTTCGATAATCGAAGTTTCATTGCTTTCCGTAATCCAGCATATAGCCCGCGATATTCTGCAATGTTATTTGTTGTGCGTTTGGATGCAAGAGATATACAAGACATCCACAACACTTGAAGAGAAGTTGTCCCTGCCGGTCATGATACCAAGATACTTCCAGCTCCCCCTGGTCCAGGATTACCTCTGGACCCACCGTAAAAAAATACGACGATGTCGTTTTGAAAGCACACTCGTATTGCCGGTATCCCTACAAGAGTTTCCTAAGTGATGCTAAGTATACTAGCTTGGACACTTCACATCGTCCTGCATGTGGTTTTGACCCGGTGTTACGTACCCGAAGATTGGTATAGGTCTCCCTATCTGTTATCAATGGAGGATTCGAGCAAGAGAAACGATTAGGGAAACCAGTCACAACCGACTGGCGATTCTTTTATATTTGCATATTAGGGAGTAGTTAGATCTACTTTTAGTGGGAGGAGCAGTGGTTTCAGATCCACCTTCTCCGAGGATGACTAGTCATAACACTCACTCTCTTTTAAACCAACAAAAGCAGAGCAACCTGACGACCTTATCTTACTGGAGCATCTTCCTTCCAACCAGCTTCCTCGTGGCAGACGCGTACGACGTCAGGGAGGTCCTCTTCCGGTGTACGTGGCACCATATTGCAACATAGTAGCCTTCGTCGAATTAAGAGGCTTCGGTAAGAATGAGTGATTGTGAAATGATAGGGACAGCAGGTACACCTAAGCAACAGCAGCCTTTATCAGCTGAAGAAGTGAATACACTTCGATCTGTAATTGCCGAGTTTGGCGGGGTCAAGGTGCAGCTTGCAAAAGTATCCTCCGATCAAGTGAGTATCACAAAAGGAATGGAAGAATATGCACTTAAGAGTGACGAACAGCACCTTGCTAGCGCGCACCTATTGAAAGAAAATCAGACGTTGCTACAAAAGCTGGTAGTGCAAATTCAAACCGTGACTAAACAAGTTCAATCAGAGGTAACTAATATCAACAGCCGTGTTGAGAGGATCATGATGGAGATCCAAAAAATGAAATCGGAGACAAATCTGGCTGTGGACAACATCAATACATTGAAGGATTCCGTCAATGAAATCAAGCCAGGTACACTTGTTTTCGATAAGGAGGATTTGTATCCTAGTTGGGACGTGACAGGTCCTACGTCCGATCATACTGTTGAATATGAGAAGGTGGAATTGGAGAGGCTTATTGCGAACTGCTTGAAGCAAAAGGAAACTCCCATTTATGGAGGAGAAGACAGTGAAGACATTGAAGTCTATGCGTTGAACATGATCATGTGGTATGGGGCTTACGGATTGCACTTTGGAAATCCACAAGTGAATGTACGTGTTGGCCAGTTGGTGATGAATCACACGAAAGGAAAGGCTAAACAGTGGATTCTGAGAGACTATAAAGGACCTCGCACGTGGACCGCAATGGTGAAGGGAATGCAAAGTCGGTTCGTAACAAAAGCCAAAGAAGAAGAGTTGGTAGCCAGTTTTTTTGATTGTAAGCAAGGAACGAAGTCTTTGGATGCTTACATTGATGAGTTTATTCGTCTGGGCAAGACGGATAACGTGTCTGAACACTACAAGATGATCCTGTTTAAAAAAGGTTTAAAGTCAACTAAACTTCGAGAATTATTACAGGTGGGAGAGTTTGATTCATTGGAGGACCTCTTGGATGGCGCTCGCGGTTTAAATCCCAAAGATAATGAAACAGATACTTCAAAAAAGCCATTAAAGAAGCAACCTGCAACACCTACTGAAGCGAAACCTCGAGGTCGAGGAGCTCCACGTTGTACTGCAAACCGATGCACGGAAGTAGGGCACACAGCTGAGAAATGTTGGGCATCACACCCTGAGCTGAAGCCCCAATGGCTAGTGAATCGGGAGCGAACGGGATACAATACTGTAGCCTCTGCCCCTTCCAAAACATCTGACGAAAAAGACCAGCAATTATGGGATGTTTTAGCCGCAATACAATCTGACTTATCGAAGATCAAGGCTGATTTAAACTAGAGAGTCCTGGAGATGGCGTCCCAGGACTCCAAACAGCCAATGACCATCTGGTCTCATGGGTTTTCGACCCTGGTAAGGTGTCAAATGCAA
Organism: Phytophthora palmivora; assembly: GCA_008079305.1. NCBI lineage: Eukaryota > Oomycota > Peronosporomycetes > Peronosporales > Peronosporaceae > Phytophthora > Phytophthora palmivora. The sequence goes on along the minus strand of VOQZ01001339.1, from coordinate 47,307 downwards.
AGTACTTCAGTGAGACTTCTTGTCTCAATGCAGACTGGAGTAAATATCTAGTAAAAAACGTCGGTGGTGTTTGCAAGAATCATATATTCTGGGGTACCGCATTTTTTGATGAAGGAGCCGATTTCTGTGGGGTTAGCGAAGATTTCATCGCAAGAAATGGACTACAGAGTTACGTGGTAGATCGTGGAAAGTTTCAGGTTACATTTGGTAATGGGAAAGGCGAAAGTATTCCAAATCGGACCATTTCACTCAGTATTTTTGTTGATGAAATGACAGCTTTCGATTACGAATTTAATGTGTGCTTTATTCCGAACAACTGTGACATAATGATGGGGGTGCCTTGGAAACGAAAAATGACACCAATCATTGATTGGAGTACAGATCGAGTATACGGCACCGATGAATATGTCAGTTTAGTTCTTAAGCATGGTCAAAAGCCCCCTTACAAGAAAGCTAAACGACAGCGGGACTTCGATGATCGTTTACCGGTACTCAAAATCGGAAATCGCCGAACGCAGCAGCCAAACAAGATACATGTCCTTAAAGGCTGCTCGAAGAAAACTTGCTACATCAGCAAGACACACGGGTTGACCTGTTTCATATCTGTAAAACAGGCTAAAAAGCTTGCACGAACCAAGAAGTGTGAATTTATGGTTATTTTGCCTCAAAATACTATAAACATGCTCTATTCAACGTTTAAAAATGGAAGTGACTTTACTTCTGTGGAAACCAAAGCATTTCAACAAGTGCAGAATCAAATTAACTCAGTGATATCCAAAACCAAGGAAAAGTCAGAACGCCAAGTAGAGACGAACCTGAACTCATTTCAGGATAATCCGGCATTTCCATTAATCAAAAGGTTTGACCCCATATTTCGAACAAAGTTGCCAAAGGGGCGACCTGTACATGGAGAACACGAAATGGAATTGATGCCAGGGCATGGAGCAATATTTCGCCCACAATGGAGACTTAGTCCTGAACAAACAAAAAATTTAAAGGAATGGTTAAAGGAGATGTTGGAAGCTGGGCTCATTCGTCCAAGCATATCTCCACATGGAGCCCCAACGTTTTGTATTAAGAAGCCGGTAGGGTGGAGAATAGTACATGATTATCGAGCAATGAATGAAAAGACTATTCGTCAATCTACACCAATGCCACGCAAAGATGACATTTTCGATCGGATGGCAGGATGTCGTTGGTACAGTTGTTTTGACCTACTATCTGGGTACTATCAAATACGAATGCGAGAAAAGGATATACCGTTAACCGCGTTCCAAACACCAGAAGGGCTATTTGAATATTTGGCTGTGCCCATGGGTTTGAGTAATGCACCGGCTACATTTAACCGTATAGTGACGACCATTTTCAAAGACATGAGTGGATGCGTTGCTACATATTTCGATGATATTTACGTTTTTACGAAAGATGAGGACATTAATGTTCACCTTGCGGCCGTTGAACAAGTTTTCCAGAGATGTTTAGATCGCCAATTATATTTAAAATTGGCGAAGTCGACAATATGTAGCCGCGAAATCCCATGTTTAGGTGATTTAGTGGGTATTGAGGGAGTCCGAATTGACCCCGACAAGGTGGCAGTAATTCAAGAGTGGCCTGTACCTCGAACAATTAAGGATCTTCAATCGTTTCTAGGTACCACAGTCTACGTGCAGCGATTTTGTCAACACTACGCCGAGCTTAGTGCTCCACTTTTCAACCTTATTAAATCGAAATCAAAGGTGTTGGTCTGGACACCCTCGACTCAAGCGGCTTTCGAAGCCCTCAAAACAGCTTTATGTCGAACGCCAGTGTTAGCACTTCCTGATTTTACACGTCCTTTTCGAATTCGGACGGATGCGTCACAATTCGCAATCGGTGGGGTACTTTTTCAGAGTGAATCACTCTTAGGGGAGGTCGAGAATGAAACTTATAGAGGAAATCACTCCGAGATAGCACATCCAATAGCATACACTGGACGGAAGCTAACTTCGGCGGAATTGAATTATCCTACACATGAACAAGAGATGCTGGCAATTATTCACTGTTTGGATATTTGGCGAGTGTATCTCATAGACGGAGGGTGCACAGTAGAAACAGATCACCGCTCCTTGGAAAAAGTTCTTACACAGAAGAGCATTAACCGTCGTATCTGTAGATGGTATGATAAATTAGCAGATTACCAGTTGAAGTTTAGCTACATTCCGGGAGAAACTAACACAGTCGCCGATGCATTGAGCCGACGAAGTGATTTCGAGATTGATTTCTTGGCGTTGAAAACAAAACAGATGTATGCCATGAAAATGCTAAGTCCAATTTCGCTAAAAGAATTAATTCGCAGAGCTCAAATGGGTCATAAAGATGTTGTGAAACAGTTAAGAAAAAATAAGAAGCCAACTTTGCCCAATGCCGACCGATTTCGATTTTCAGAAAGAGAAAATTTGGTACATTATGATCACAGAGGGAAGTCTCGAATCTGGATTCCCGAGGAAAATGAAGAAATTCAAAATGCCATACTATGGGAGCTTCATGACAGCGCTATCAGCGGTCACCCAGGTATAGACAAAACGACACAGGCAGTGCAGGAACTGTTTTATTGGAAAAATATGCACAAGCGTATAAGTCATTACGTTAAAACGTGCCAGACGTGTCAACGATCAAAAGGAAGAACAGGGAAAGCACCAGGTTTACTTCGACCATTAGAGACACCAACGGGGAGGTGGACATCGATAGGGATGGATTTTGTAAGTGGTCTTCCTATCAATGACAATGGAAATGATGCGGTGTTGGTGATTGTAGATCGACTAACCAAGAGAGCCCATTTCGTGGAAACCAGTACGAAGTTATCGGCTCCCGAGTTGGCTACATTGTTTTTAGATAAGTACGTACGTTATCATGGTATTCCACGAGACATTACGTCGGATCGTGATTCAAAATTTATTTCGCACTTTTGGCAAGAGTGTGCAAAAATTACAGGTACAAAACTACGAATGTCAGCAGCGTACCAACAAAGGACGGATGGGCAAGTTGAACGTGTGAATGCGATATTGGCGACGTATCTGCGTAGCTACGTTGGTGGCTACAAAACTAATTGGGGTTCGTATCTGGCGCTAGCAGAATTTGCGTACAATAGGAAATATCAAGATTCCATCCAGATGACTCCTTTCTTTGCAGATTTGGGGTACAACCCAACGATGCCGATTGATTGTGACGTTCGGTCAGCAGATGCGTCGGAATCTAAACAGGCAACGACATTTCTACTCCACATGGAACATATATTACGTGAGCTCCAAGCTAAGGTGAGAATTTCAGCTGAAAAAATGAAATTGCACTACGATAAAGGTCGAAGAGATCAAACTTTTAATGTTGGCGATATGGTACTAGTGTCGACTAGAAATCTCAGCGTTGGAAACTCCGGAGCAACGAAACGGAAATTAGCACCAAAGTGGATAGGTCCGTATGAAGTGATTGAAAATGTGCAAGGAAGCACGTCATACCGGCTAAACCTTCCTCAAGAAAGTCTACTATACCCTGTATTTCATACGATGAATTTGAAGCTATTTCGGAAAGATAGTTCATTATCTCGGGACAACATCGTACCCACAGTTCGGTTGAAGGATGGAACAGAGGGTCATCTAATAGAAGATATATTGGAGCATCGATTTGGAGATGACGGGCTTGATGAATACAAATGTAAATGGGTAGGAACGGCCGATGATATTACGTGGGAGCCAGCATCAAATTTGCAGTCGGTGCCAGGATTGATCAAACGTTTTCTAAGAAGAGCCAATGGACTCAACCCGCGTGGTTCAAAACGATTACGAACCAAACACTCGTCAACAAACTACATCAGAGAAGGTCAAGCATCAACAAAAGCGGGACCGAACAAGGTGACAGAGATTCACGTTATGGTTCCAGCATATCAAGGAAATTCATGTGCGGATACAATATGGCCTTTAGGGGAGGTCGTGTTATCAATGGAGGATTCGAGCAAGAGAAACGATTAGGGAAACCAGTCACAACCGACTGGCGATTCTTTTATATTTGCATATTAGGGAGTAGTTAGATCTACTTTTAGTGGGAGGAGCAGTGGTTTCAGATCCACCTTCTCCGAGGATGACTAGTCATAACACTCACTCTCTTTTAAACCAACAAAAGCAGAGCAACCTGACGACCTTATCTTACTGGAGCATCTTCCTTCCAACCAGCTTCCTCGTGGCAGACGCGTACGACGTCAGGGAGGTCCTCTTCCGGTGTACGTGGCACCATATTGCAACACTATCAGAAGTGCTGAGACTTGATGAATTGTTGAGTTTCGTGCAGAATTATAATAAGATGTCCGACGGGTCCAAATGGCCTGCAAAGTTACCACTACGCCGGCAGACCACGCACTCGCTACATCATCGTGAACATGTTGTTGAATTTCTTCTCTTTCCTTTTGAGTATTCGTGCTATATAACCTCTCAAACAAAGCCCAGATACTATCAGGCACCGTAGCGACCCGAAAGTCGAAAACCACCTTGAGGTTGAAATCTGCACCCAGGTAGATTATTTTTCGGGTCTTCTGCGGGTCTCGTAAGGGGTCGGGTCAGTCTTACCCAGACCCCCGAATATTTTGCAACGAATATATAACTGTATTCATACCCGACCCAGTCCCTTAACAGAGAAATAGTGTCTAGAGCCCCACTACTATTATGATGCTAGTTTCACTACCGTTAACAACGAAACAAGTTATTTGGCAGTGTCTTTTCAAATCATTTGGCCGCGCCTCAAATCGTTTGACTAAGTCTTTGACAAAACATTTGACCGCGCCTTGAAACGTTTGGCCGTGCCTCAACGCATAAGTCGTAACAGTTTGAAAATAGCCTCGAACATGAAATCCAATTATTCTGCACTGCCTCCGTGGGGTTACCATGTTTCCAAGCTGTACCTACCTTCACACGTAATTGCAGAGCTTTTAAGCGAAGCAGCGGCTCGCCAATACGTCCCAGTGTTTAAAGAGGTTGAATATGGAGATGAGGACCACGATCGCAAGCTGTCTCGCCTACCGCTCCAAGCTTCAAAGTTCTCGGACGCAATGAAGATGCTCCACCAAGAGTTTCCTTCCTTGTGCGCATGCACGATCGGAACTACGTGCCAACCGTGTACTCGAACAGAAGCCTCATCAAAACTACACACCTGCTGCGATCGCCAAGGTTACGAATAAGCACCCAGGGACCATCCCGTGCAGCATGATCGTGGCGTTGGAGGAGGGTACGAAGCTTAAAGTGTTCGACGGCTGCTACTAGAATAGTGGCCTTCCCGAGCATCGGTGATCAAGCTTCAACCTGGTTGCTGTATTCTCTTTTGTGGAGATTTGATTCACTGCGGCGTGGGCTACTCCACGGTCAAATTTCGCCTGCACTGCTACGTAACTATCGAAGGTGTCAAGGTCATCCCGGATATAGATGCTAGTGTCAATGAACGTGAGTTTACGTGCGAACACCGAGGACATCTAGAAGCGACGTCTGAGAATTTGTCAGCACCGGTTCTATTGCTAAAGAAACCCCGAAGGCCACTTGCGCATCCGCATGAATCGACCCAACGAAGCACCGCGCAAGTGGCTTCGGTACGGCAAGACTTACAGCGCTGGAGAATATCGCAACCACCGCAAGAATCCCCGCCCTGTATACCAACGCAGGATATTACAGGGCATTTAGGCATGGGTAAGTTCGAATACAGATAACAAAATACAACAACGAGACCATCGAAAACAATGCGTACTTTCGTCAAGAATACTGAAGAGGTTAAAAAGTATATTTGTCGTGATTACCGAGTATCTACAGTAGCTGGACACTTCACTATAACCGAAAAAGGATCAGTAGAAAATACAGTCGCACGAGGACACCTATTTCCTGGGTGTTTGGTTACCCTTCCTGAGGTTCCTTGACTACTGACATAAATGTGATGTTGTCTTGAGCGGCTATTGAGATTCCATTTAGGACGGGAATTAAGTGTGTGCTGGGTAATCGAAGGGTTGGAAGAGGACGACTTGGAAATTTTATCGGTTTCGCGCCAAGCTAAACTTGAACCAGCTGCATTATCCATAGCACCCACCGTGCAAACCTCGGTGTATTTAAAATGCAACCAACGGACTGCAAGTGTGTTAGTCAAATCCATCAGCAATTTATTATTCGTTTCTACGAATTGGTGAGAACATAACTACACTAAAGATTCTCGTAAAACTCTTCAATCACAAACCATCCAGAACGCGGCTGCACAAGTTCGCAGGATATCAAGGTAGTAGTGGTGAGGTGTAGCGTGAATGTCGTTGCATGACATCCACTGGCGGAGCTTTAATAAATGTAGCGGGAATGGCGTTCCTTTAGCGTATTTGACTCGAATGTCGTTCGATGACATCCAAAACCAGGCCCCCAAACGACAGTTCTTCGAACGGCGAATATCTCGTGCAACGTCGTGCGCAAAGGACAACCTAACCAAATTCACTACTTACAGAGGGGATTCAGCACAATTCGAGTCCAAACCCAATAGATACTAACCGATCTGTTACTTCGAAACCTACTCATGGAAAACAGACTTCTGCCTCGAGGAAGCAGTCACGACCAAAATCGAACAAGAGATGAGGTACAAAACATTTAATCAACTTGCGGAGTCTGAGCGTTATGAACAAACACGCGACGCATATGCACTTCTTGATGCTGATGAAGACGGCTCGGACAAGGACACCAATAATCAACCATTATTAGATCTTGTGCAATCAATTCCAGTGTGTTTTGGACAGTTCTCGAACTACATTGTTGAATGACGACACCGATTATGGTATGGAGACAAGTTCCCATAACGACCTGGCTGACGAGGGATTTTGCGGTACAAATGGTGAACACACACCGGATTAGAATCGTGAGCACGCTATTCCATCTGAAGTTGAAGAAAGCAAAAATGCTGATTTCCAACGAAACATTGAGGTACACAGTCTCTCGACTGTACAATCCGATGGGGCCTCCATATTCAGGGCCGACGTAACGAAGAAATTGACAGAGTGGATGGTCAAGCATGGAGGGCATCAAGTCGCTGTATCCTATAACGGGCAATCATTGTATGCTGCTTTTTTCCTCAACGTCCAACCCCTCCCATATCGCGTTACACTTGATGATACAGATGTTGCAACGCTCAATGCGATTAAAAAGAATGTGTTAAATGTCATTTTGGCCAAGCTACGCTACGACATTCAACTTGAATTACTTCAGGCCCAGAAAGACCTTTACGACTGTACCCTACAACTAAGGTACCAAGTTCTACAGCTACAGCAAAATTGTATGTACATTTGCTGTAGATAGATTCGTGAGCACATCCAGTTCTATCTCGAAAAGAGCGCGAGCACCAGAGCATAAATTACGAGCCATGGCCGTATTCTCGCGCAAACCAATTTACGTCTGGACCATTGGTGATGCTGGAGTAATTCGTGTGGTCCAATATTCAACACATACTAACAAAATGCAGGATGGTGACATTCACGAAATGGTATTGCTATGGAATTCTCGCCGGAATCAGCTTGCAAGCCTCTAAGGTAATATGCCAATACTCCTGTTGCTCCTATTATGCTAATGTTAGCCGTGGTTCCATCACTTTTGACTGGAGTCAGCCTTAGCAGTACATTCGCAAAATGGGATAGTGAATCAGGAGCTACTATGCACAATCGTTTTGAAGAGGTACACTCAGCTCTAGGCTTTGTGCACATCGACGGTGCGCTTATTGATTATACCTCGTTGGCGGAAGATGCAGCAGCAAAGGAACGATGTATTTTGGAAGTGTTGGGAGTGGATATACATGCAGTGGTGTTCAGGACCACAATGTCATCGATCCCACGCACACACAGTCGAAACGAACAACTGTGGCAACATCATCTCAAGTGCATCTAGAAGGTTACAACCGCATTCTAGCCGCACCGCCGCCTCAGCGGTTGCCTGCTATCGATAGCCGTTAAGCATCAAGTCTCCACCACGCCAATAATAAAGCTTTCAGAATATGGATAGAGAAGAATGGTCCGCGCTATGGTCTTCCTCGACGAAAGAATATCAGCTTATGAGGGTACCGAGACATGGCCGGTCGACAATGCACGAGCAATGCGGAGCCTGGCCGCACACTTGTCTTTTCCAGAGTTAACGGTTCAACGTTTACCTATAGAGAGGTTGCTGGTGTGGGGGAAATGTGGTGAAATGGATCACTATGAATTTACGAAATGACTTGAATGCTTGGTTGTCACGATATATAATGCCATGAAACGTGAATCCGCGATCCGCAGTTGGGGATTCAGATCGTTATGATCAATGATCTAGAGATATTACGTCGGGATCAATCGGTGATCTGGGACCCGCCAGCAAAGGTCAGTATGCTGGGGATAGACACGGAGATATAATGTATGGAAGTGGATAATTTGGGGGACTGTGGTAATCTGAAAACTGACGGCATGTATTGGGCTTAAGCAAGCTGTTGATATGCATATCGCAAACGTGTTATGGTTGGATCCGGCTGGGAATTATCAGATTAAGGTGATCCAATAGATCCACAATTGGAGCAAGTATGGTCTAACCTATTGGGGAGTGATCTGATGCGTGAACCATGTGATCTGGATATTACAAGGGCCGATCGCGATATTGGTGACTGGAAGAGTCCAGATCACGACATAGCGACTAGTGATCTAATTTGATGCTAGTGGCGGTGGCAAAGAAAACTGTTTCCGTAGTGAAATGTCTCGACACAGTTCAATCTATACATACTACATGCGGTGCTCATGTAAGCGAAAGGATCAGCTGCTTAACGAAGAGAAGAAGAAAAAGAGCGGCATATTATGGTTGGAAACTGGTCGCGGTTTGAATCAGCCTCTATCAACTGAGCCCTAAACAAAACACGATGGAATTGTCGAGTACGAGCGCTTCTTATAGTACAGTGGATTTGGACGCCAATCACCAACGTGTTGAATGAGGTCGCTGGTGACAGTTCAGATCCAGAAAAGAGAGCTCAAGCTGTTGGTATTCTTGGAAGAATGTGGAGCTTTAATGATATCATTCACTTGCACATTCTAATGGTGATCCTCGAAAAGGTCAACACGGTTTCTATGCATCCGCAGAAACAAGATATGGATACAGCTTTGGCACCAAGGCTCCTTGACCAAGTACTACGGTTTTTACTGAAATAAGGCTGTGATAAAGATGATGACTCGAGTTTTGATACAATATGGAATAGCTAAGTACGATTTTGTGAATCAGTAACAGCGGATGGAGAAGAACCAATTGCCCCGAATAAAACTAATGTATGAAGAATACGTGGTCGGCGAAGTAGACGCAATGGTAGACCAGGTATTCCTCGTGTTGATTTTTCAAACCGCATGTCCTCGAATGACTCAGTAAGAACACTATCGAGGCGAAGTGTACATCAAGATTCTGAATGATATTATAGAGGACGTTCACTTTAGAATTGGTAGTGGCAGGTGGCTTATGCGGGAGTGTCAGCCCAGGTAAAATTTTGTCGATGGATCGAGAAACACACTGAATTATAGCTGCTGAGTACTATGCACATGACTTCAAGGTGAGCTTAGACAATTTGGAAAGTGAGACCAAACGCTTTCGAAAAATGCTGAACGAATAGGTGATTTTCGCAGTTGATTACGACTGAAGATTTGTGTGTTACTATGCTCCAGCATGACATGAACATAATCTACCCTACGTTATATCGCCTAGCGTGTCTGGTATGTATTTTGAGTGTAACTAGCGCTAGAGTAGAAAGATCATTCTCAGCGATGAAAAGAGTCAAAACCCGGTTACTGATGACACTTGGAAATGAGTGACTCTCAAACCTATTGCTTTTGACATTGGAGAGTGATTTAACCAAGACTATTGACAAGAACTCTGTCGTAGAAGCGTTTAACACGATGGCAAAAACGCAGGATTGCAATGTAGACGTACATCGTCCTGCCCCCCCAATTTGAGGGCTGGTCCCGCCCCTGCTTTTGATAGCACGTTTCCACTAAGCAAGATGCTCGTGTGATCCCCTCACAATTGCGCTTAGGTAAATATTCCCAGTTAAACAAATGTATCACAAACTATGTAGCCATGTGCTAAACGACAGTCTCTTTTCCCTCGTGGACGTCAGTTACATCACCACTCTGTTTCCGTTTCTTGTCTGTCTTATTTCGCCTTGACCGCTTGATCTCAAGCGGTTTCCGCCATCTTTTGAGACGGTTACTGTGTGGCGATGACAAGGACTGCATCTTCGCTTCAGCTCCTCCAACCCGCAATATGGTTGAGGCTCGCACTACGGCAAGCAATCTGTTTGCTGTTGTGCAACAGTAACTTGATGTTCAACACGTACTATTGCTCTCCCTGGACTGCCATGAAGGCAGGAGAGCTCGCTCGGTAGACAGACTAAGTCATTTTGCAATTTGCTTCTTACAATACAAGTACGCATTAATAGGGAGTTCCAGCTCCCAACCTTTATTGTACACTTCACAAAGTTAACTTTAGTAATTGCGAGGACGATGAAGACACGCAGCGGCGAGCAACTCATGTCACGCTTGCGAATCAAGGTTTAATGACTACGGATGCAACCGTGAAACGGACTGAGAGGGACAGGCAACAACGGTGACTTCAAGTACCTCGACGTCAGCGGTACCTCTCACTTCCATCTCAATCGTGCCGCCGTACATCGCTGACATCTCCCATCCAGTCCTGGTAAAGTGAAAAAGGGAACATCAAGAGTATGAAGATGCGATTGAGGCTCGCTGTGCCGCGACCGGTGAAGACAAGTCGAAGGCACTTAGGAGCGTCAAGAACTCGTTCAACCGCAACCTGCTCAATACATTATGCAAGTTCGAGTGGGGTACGACCATCGAGGATGCCACGGAAGATCACATTCGGTCTGAACTGGACAGTATCATTCGTAACGTCATGAATGATGATATCGTTGATGTGGGTGCCCTTTTTACCTAGGGTTGAAGATGGATTTGCGCGAGGCCGACGTGAAGGCCCGCGTAAATATACTATTTAATGTTGTGCGATGACATCGTCCTACAGCAGGGACTGAGTAGCATGTTTTCAACTTTAAACGGGATCACGGAGAAGTTCAAATTCCTCAAACAATACCTGGAGCTTGTAGCTTTACGTGACGCGGTAGACACTCACCATCGGCTCGTTGACAGCTCCAGTAAGACCAATGAGCAGGCTCTGTACCAGCTCGTAAAGGACAACGCGCTCCAACCGGACAAGGCCTTTCGGTTGTTAGCTAAGAGAAGGCAGCATCCAGGCGAAGGATCAGGAAAATCTCGTCGAGAATCGAACAAAGGCCAACGATCTGGTGTCAACCAAGGCGAGACCGCAAGGGCGGTCCGCAGCGACACTGGGAAACATCGCAACGTGATGTCAATACCAAAGGCGGAACAGAAATCAGCCGTTAACACTAAGAGCAACCAAGGACAGGTTGCTTCCACTGTGGGAAGGATCATTAGTTGAGTCAGTGCCTGGACCTAGATGAGGCTACCAAGGAGGCCCTGCTCACCGAACGAAAAGCAAAAAGCCTCCGAAAGCAACGCGGGCAAACGCTACCGATCAAAACAACTCGAGCAAACATCTGCAATCACGAATGATGGCCAGATGACTATTGTTTTGAACGGCAAGGTAGAGTTACCGTATTGTGCTGATAGTGGGAGCGATTGGAATGTAATTTCGCAGAAACATGTCCAACTACTACAGGGTCAAGGTCCAACGGTGAAAGCTGTGAAACTAGAAAATGCAGTTGAACGTCGTGCTGTCGGAGGCTCACTACTAACTTCGACGCATGCAGTCGATATATGTTGGCACTTAATACTGCAGCTGGACCCGTACGCTGTCAGGACCCCAAACGTTGTCTGATTGTCGAGTCAGATGAAGATGAGGTGCATGTTGGTAAAGCACTGCTTTCTGATCTCGGAATCGATATTGAGCAGCAACCGGAGTATCTTGCGTCGAGAGAGACTGGCGAGGATGACCATTTCGAGGAATCTGATGGCACGCCGCCATGCAGACCTTCGGTTAGTGATGCCGTGATGGATGTCGAGGATGCTCTCGTACAGGACGCGATTGACCACGGTGTAGTAGACGACTACATTGACAGTCAGCCCTTTGAAGTGGTGCGTAAATACGGAGGATGAAGACTTGAGTTGGGCGACGACCCACCTGCAAAGGTACCGCCGCTCAAAATCAGGGTAAAAATTAACGCCACTCCGTACCGGTGTAAAGTCCGATAGTACAGCCCAAGCAAGTCAGCCTTCTGGAAAATTCAACAAACGACTGGTTGAACAAGCCTATGTATATGTAAACCGCGAGAGTCGCTGGTACTGCCCTGCTTTACCTGTCCGAAAGCCAAAGACTGATGAGTTCAGGCAAACAACTGATTACCGACCACTCCGTGCTGTTACTGAGGCGATAGCTGGTGTTATGCCTAGTTTAGAGGTCGCCTTTGAGCACTGTAAACGCAAGATGTTCTACGCGATGTTCGACTACTTGAAAGGCTTTTGGCAGCTGCCTTTTGGCCAAGTGCAGCCAAGAGTTCCTTTCACATGACGGACACGGAAATTTCACGTCTACCAGGGTACCTCAAGGGAGCACGGATGCTGACCAACAACTTTCAATCTACTGTGGAAATGGTACTTGGTGACCTTGTAAACAAGTGTATGATAGTCTGGATTGATGATTTACTGGATTTTGTCAACACGCAGGAGGAATTAGAGAGTGCCATTCGAGCTGTGCCCACAAAACTTGACGATCATGGTTTGATTCTTAACCCGAAGAAAAGTACAGTGTTCCTGAAAGAAATACGCTGGTATGGTAGGATTATCAACCAGCCCGGAGTCGGCCACGACCCCTGAACGCCTTTAGGTGCTTCGTGAAATGCCAGCACCGACTACTGCAGCCGAAATCCAACAGTTTTTATGCGCTAGCAATTAGATGAGAACTGGTCTTGTCGACTATTCCCGCGGCGCTCGTCCACTTCAAGAACGCCTTGATGAGGCAATATCATAAACCACGAAAACGAAGCGAGCCGCGGCTGGGGTGCAGATCGACCTGAATGCAGATGATGGGGATAGAGCAGCGTTTGAAGCCGTTAAAGAGGTTACTTGGCAATTCAGCTATTCTGACATACCCAGGCCCATCCAAGTAGTTGATTCTGCTCTCCGAAGCATCGGACCGAGGCGGAGGGGGCTGATAGGTTTGCAGGTGAACGTCTGAAACCAGATGTACCAGGAGAAAGTTTCGCGGGATCGTCCGTGATTGCAAACGAGTTTACCAAATTGTGCACTCCTGCAAAAATTGGAATATCTACTACTACGACCACCAGGCTGTAGGCTCTACTGTGACCACCAGAACATTATCCACCTATTCTGCACGAACAAAGAGTTAAAGCGACATGTACGCGGTAAACCGATAGGGTTGGTCGACGAAAATTCTGGAGAATAGATACTCTATCGAGCACATCGAAGGTCTCCACAACGTGTGGGCTGACTTGATTTCGACGTGGGGAGACAAGCGATTACCGATAGCACGGATCCACTCAAACAACCGCATTACACGCTTAAAACGCTGCCGTCAAGGCGGGCAACAGCAGCGCACGGCATATTCGCTACGTCCACTCGATCACGATGGTTTTGGCTGGCCAGCCATCGACGAAATCAGTAGTGTACAAGCTCCGCATGAAATTTCGCAGGGTGCAACACTGGATGAGAATGAACTTTGGCGACTGGGGAACAGGATTTGAATTCCTCATGAAGCACGCTTTCTATTTGAACGCTTATTGGGTATTGGATATTGTGGACGGAACGGCCACCGTGGTGTCCATGTGATGGAGAATCATATTGGCCGTTTACTCAACATTGGTAGTCACAACGGAATGGTGAGGGATTTCTGCTCAAACTGCTTGCTTTGTCTGCACGTGAAAGAAGAGACGGTAATTCCCCGACCTTTCAGCGAATCCCACCACGCTTTTGAACGGAACGCGACCCTGTACTGGGATTTCTTGACACTAGGAAATTCTTTTGGCTCTTCTCGCTACGTGTTAGTTCTTAAAGATGAAGATACACACTTTGTCGAGCTCGTGGCGTGCGATAGTCCTACATCTACTGTTGCAGCTACTGCGATTCTTGACTGGTACAGCCGGTTTGGAACGCCTAAGCGCTGGGTAAGCGACTCGGGATCACATTCCAACACAAAAGTGGTCATCGAACTGAATCGACGGCTGAAAGGACGGCGGAAATTTATTTTGGCATACTCTCCGTGGAAAAATGAGTCGGTCGAGCGCGTGAATCGCGATATTTTGCCAGTTTTAAAAGCGTTGGAACTGGAATTTCGCGTGATCTTACACGACTGACCATACTTGTTGCCGCCAGTGATGTCCAGCATTAACCATTCGCCGGTATCGTCTCTAGCCAGCCGCGCGCATATCGAACTGTTCACCGGTCTATCGTGCCCCAACACATTGGATTCAATGTTTTTTTCTGGAGGGAAGGGACGTGAGCCAAACTGAGCAACCCATGGCCAAATAAGGAGAAACAGCTCGCTGCACGACGTGAAATCATCATGACAATGCACAAGTCGGTGGAAGCTGAGCGTATAAAACAGGGAAGGGGGTATCGAACCAGGCACCACTTCAACCAAGACGTTAACTTCTCAGTCGGTGATTACATGTTGCGATCACGCGACGATGAGAAGCTGCACGCGAACATGTTACGCATCATGTGGGTTGGCCCGTACCGTGTTGTCGCAAGCACAGACTACTACTTTAGGGTGGAGCACTTAGTCAACTGCAGCACCATGGACGTGCAGCCATCACGCATAAAGATCTACGCTGATAACTAGCTAGAGGTTTCTGAAGAACTACTCGACCATGTCGCTTTCCAAGGAACGTAGCTGGCGGTTGAAGTGATCGTGGAGCATAGACTCAACGCAGACAGACATGAAGGCCCATGAGGTGAAAAAAATGGCTAGGGCTTGAAACCATAGAGGACTCCTGTGAACCTTTGAAGACTATAGGCGATGAAGTACCTTAACTGCTGTTATAATACGCAAAACGCCAAAGACGATGAATTACGACTCGCAGCAATTTCAGCTATCGACCCCAAGTAACGGAAACCTTTAACTCGCAGTCAGAGCTAAGTTACAGCTAGCTAACGTGATGATCGACTTTCGGCTTTTGACTTTCGCTAGCTTTTTTCTACATGATATCCTTTGTACACGCAATGGGCAAGATCGCTGGAAATGTACTAACCAAGTTTCAGATTGGTTGGACGAATATAGGCAATACACGACGTAGTGTGCAAAACTTATAGTCTCCTTTTGGTCAATATTCGATTTGGTGACATTTGATTGGCTGAATTCCATACTCGGCGAAACGTTGCTAATCTTTGAGGGTGCAACCTGTAACACTGCAACCTGTTGAAGTTGTCGTCCTTTCTATGCGCGAAGTGGGACAAGAGAGACGCGACTGGACAAATCGGATCACTGGAGCCAGCAGATACGATACATACATGTATTACAAGGTCGTACTCAATTGCGATGGAGGAAACCTTGGGAGGCAGTGTGGCGATGGCAAGGACTGCATCTTCGCTTCATCTTCTCCAACCCGCAAAATCAAATCTCCGACCGTACTTAAGGGCGACACATACAGATTTCGAGTCTTCCTCCGACATTGCATATCTTGTTACCCTATCCCTCCTACAATGCGATATGCATACTATCCCTATATTTATTACTCGCCTCAGCAAAACAGGACTTATCAACTTCCAAGGCCAATTACAAAAAAAATCAAAAACGGGTTAATGGTACTTTTGTAAAAATTCCTCTCATATTACGATATCGGCTGAAGAAATTCAAGTCCGACACGCTCGACTTCACCTCACACATATTAGAGATGTATTATTCCACATTATTCGCGCTTAACTGTTACAGTACTAGCATACTTCAGTATGTGAATTGAGAAGACCACATTGTGGGGTAACCGACACTCCTCTCTTATCATGTAGTGGGTTGAACATCGAGAACTGACCCGAGAGACAACAAGAAACATTCTACCTAGTTTGAAGTTGCCTTTTGAATCAACTCTATTGATTCTATCAGACTGGAAGAGGAAGATGTAGATTCAGTTCACCCAACTAAGTTGACGAAGTCCGATAATTTGTTCATTACAGACTAATACATTCGGATATTACCATTTAGTATCTATACGCACTGTGGCGGTAGACTAGTTTTCTACTGTCTTCGGGACCCTGAAGGATCTGGACCAGTATTTTTTTCTGAATTACGGAAATTCCTCTTGAGTCAGCTGCTGGTTCAGACCAGTAGTGCTGGATGGACGACTCAAAGCCGGAGTGGCCATTTGTGGCAGTGTCATAAGTAAGATAGGTTGAGTAAGTCAATGTATACTGCCTACACAGAGATGCCAACGCAATCCGGGTTCGCTGAGGTAGAGATTATGATGTAGGTCTCACGGCGATGTTTGGTATGTTGACCGTGTATAGTCATATGACTAGTCAACAGTTGACCGTGTTGACATTCAACTAACCGGCTCATCACCATCACCATCGCCGCGTCAACCGCCCACTCCATAATCAGCACCCAGGTAACATGACGTGGTTGGCGCTGGTCTGCCTCTGCCAGGCTGCTATCGTTCACGCAATGATACCGACCATTCTCAAATTTGTTGCTCCATCATTTCGCAACGAACTCCTTAACCCTCAACCCAAGAAACAATGGGCTTGCACGACTTTATTGCGTTGGCAATTATATTCGTCATTGTACAAGTTGACGCATCGGTCGCAACCTCCAAGCTCTTAAATGGTTTTCCCCATTTGAATACTACGAGCAAAGCTGGTGTCTCTGCCACGAGATACTTGACAACTAGTAGTGGTGTCAACGATAATGACGAGAAACGAGCAGGATTTTCGGCACGTATCATTGAAAATATCAAATCCAAGTTTTCATCATCACAAGGATCCGAAGAACAACTCCAGAAGTGGCTCAAGAAGTCGACATCTGCTGATACCGTGTTCAAGAAATTGGACCTTACCAAGGCAGGGGATGAGCTGTTCAGCAACACACAGTTTGCTAAATGGGTCCAATATGTCGACGATCTGAATGCCCAAACTCGTAAAGAAGCAGTATCTGCGATATCGAAGCTTACTTCTGAGTATGGCGATGACAGTTTGTTCAGAATGATCGAAAGGGCCAAGAAAGAACCAAGGACAGAGAAGCTCGCGTCAAAATTGCAAACCGAGCAATTACAACGCTGGGCAACTACAAGAAAAGATCCTGACGACATCTTTCATCTGTTCAATCTTCAACGTGCAGGTGAGAGTCTTTTCAACAAACCTGAATTCGCCACTTGGGCCAAATACGTCGATGACTTTAAAACGAAACATCCCGAAACTCCAATGTCGATGTATTCGACACTAACGAAACACTATAGTAATGATGTTCTTTTAAAAATGACTGAGAGTGCTAATACGTCAGAAAGAATGAAAGACATTGCGACAAAGCTGGAATCTGAATGGTTCCAAACTCGGCTAAACAGCCGAACAACGCCAGATGAAGCTCTACTCTATCTCGGTTTTGGAAATGCGCGAGACACGATTTTGGAAAGCCCGTTGTTAAAACTGTGGGTCAGGTATATGGATTCTTTCAACTCAATGTATCCCGATAAGAAACAAACAATCATCGACGCATTTACACGGGCTTTCGAGGATGATGGCGTGACGTTGATACTTCACGCTGCGAAGTCTAAAGATGCGACAAGAGACATTGCCACGAAATTGGAGTCTGCGCAAATGAAAATGTGGCTGAGCAGTGGGAAATCTACCGACGACGTCCTCAAGCTGCTTAAGCTTGATAAAGAGCCATATCCAAATTATTTTCATGACAAGGTACTCATTAACAAATGGGTAGCGTACATAAACTTCTTCATCACGGAAAACCCCGGCAGAAAGGCTACGATACTCTCAGCACTGGAGACTCGCTTCAGCGACAGAATGCTTAACCGGATTTTAAACGCAGCCAGTGAATTTCCCAGCATGGAAAGCACTGCACTCAAAATTCAGACAAGCAAGATCCAGGGTTATCTGTTGAATAACAGATCACCTCATGATGTCTTTGTTCTGCTAGGACTTGATGATGTTGGCGAAAAACTTCTCGGCACCTCTGTGTTTCATTCATGGCTGGAATACGTGGAGATTTTTAACAAACGCCATCCAAGACAACAGGAATCCTGGATCGATCTGTTGCTTCGGTACTATCTCTGGTCTGATGTTGAAGGTATTATTACTCATGCCATGCAAAATCCAACTACCGTGAGAATCGGCAAAATGGCAGTAACTGCGTGGCATAAGCATTGGTTAGACAGTAGGAGGCCGCCAGAGGAAGTCTTCATGGGCCTATATCTCGACAAAGAAGGTGAAAAGTTACTCGCCAGTCCAAAATTCGAAACATGGGTCAAGTACCTGAATGACTTCAACCAGCGGTATCCAGACAAGAAGACCACTTTGATCGATGGCCTCAGAGCGAATTACTACGACAGACATCTAGTGCCGATTTTAAACGCGGCGAAGAGCGATTACAGGACCAAGAAGCTAGCTACTGATTTGGAGAACTCGCTGATCAACAAATGGCTACTTGAAAGGAAAAAACCGACAGATCTATACAGTTTACTAGATGGTCCGGGAACCCCCGATGAACTGATACAGGGATATGTCAATAAGCTCACTGAATTGTCGAAAAGTACCTAGTCTGTATGTCTCGGCAATTCAGCTCTTCTTACTTAGTTTGAGGGGTTGAAATACATAGCACATTGGAGAGTGAGTGGTGGATCTGGGGGAGTTTGCAGTTCGAAGTTGTCAGAAAAATACGATCAAACCGATACTATGTAAGAGGAGCTGTCTAATTAAGTCAATTGTATCGGTTAAAGACTGCGTTAAACTTGCACACTTTGACATTTATGAGGTAGCCGGTATTCAACACTATTGCACATTTTAAAGGCGATCTCTGTACAAAAGTCAAGAATACTCAGATAAACTCTTCGGAAAACCGCATATAAGAATTCAACCATTCATCAATATTCCATCGCCTTGGGAAGTGAAGCGGGTTATTTTATACAACAATAAAAATATGTTTTTCTTGCGCTGTCGATCAAAAAATTCCCTTCGAGTGTCAGAGTCAAGGAAGTTGCGAAAGATATTCGGTTGAAATATGCCAAGCCGAATACGCTTGAGCTCGTGATCGTGATGTATTGCATCGGGTCGATGAGTCTGTGGATTCAGGAAGCCAAGACTGCTATCATCTCCATCATTGACAAAGTGAAGAGCGAACACCCCCATGCTACTGTTCGGGTGGGTTTTGTAGCTTATCGTGATTTCTGTGACAGTGATAAGCGATTGCAGATTCAGACGTTGACGACCAATGTGGCGGTCGTACAGACATTCATTTCATTGCTTGAAGCTTTTGGTGGTGGTGATGGTCCAGAGGACATCCCGGGAGGACTTGCAGCTGCATTAGAAATGTCGTTTCAAGCCGAAGCGAGACGCATTGTACTTGTGGGTGATGCACCGTGCCATGGAACCAGATTTCATGACAGTAATGATGACAATGCATATCGTGTTCAGATTGAGCAGAGTCCCGATATTTGCGCCCAAATGCGTGAAATTGCAAAGCGAGGTATCGATTTCACTTTCATCGAGATCCAGCCAAGCTATACAGCAAAGATGATGGAGATCCTCCAGGAAGAGTTTAATAGTACTGAAAGTGACGATGGATTTGGTCGAGAATTCAAGATAGTATCACTTGCAAATGCTGGAGATGCAGCTCGTTTTGCGAGCGTCATTCAATCTTCAGCAAGCTCATCCATATCTACGAGCATGGAAAGAAATATTGTTTCAAGCTCCAAAATCGCTGTGGAAGCCTGTCGAGGACACGCTTCCGAGAAAATCAGTAGGCCTTCTAACCTATTTCAAGTCCTGGAAGAAGATGAGGAAGAAGGAGAAGAAATAGTAATCGTTGCACCACCTGAAGTGAAGCCGCTTGACTGGAATGAACTTAGTAACTCTCCTGATATCGCCGCTGTCAGCCATTCACTTCACTTCAAGCACGATGAGCTTGTTGACTGGGAAAACCTGGACTTGAAGCACACGCAGCAAGAAACAATGATCCGTCTAACGCGAAGCTGCTTCGCGAAGGGTGCAATGAGATCTGCGCATGCACTTTACGACTGTAATATGGAGGCATATCTTGTGGCCGTAGAAAATAAAACAGGTCATCAACGACTTTGGTCACACCACAAAAAAGCACTTTGGTCACGTGACCAAGCTCTTGATCACGTTGAGATTGTGTGACCTAATAACGTTTGATCACAGATTGAAGACAGTAGCAAAGGTATGCAGCTAACCGTTTAGCGTGCACTAAACCAACTTTATTTGAACGGTTTCAACGGGATCTTGCAACGGCTATAACGGATCTCCCCATCGTGAGCTCATTTAGATCTCATTTGCAAATACGAGCACATACACCGATACTACCAGTAATGTCTCGTTCGTCGTCAGCTCGCGCGACGAAAACTTCACAACGCCTTCGCTATTCACCGTCGACGCGCCCTACCACACGAGCAATTAGAGGTCAACAGGATGTGGAAGGGCACGTAGCATCTCCACAGTCTGAGACTGCACATGCATCGCCAGCATCATTTTCATACCAAGAATTGACTGAAGCTGCTCCCGGCCAATTGTCCACGACTCGTGAACAAACGACTGCAACACAACACAAAAGAGAAGGTAAAACAAAAATATATCTTATGGGGTACGAATATACGCGAGCCAACATAACCTCGGTGAAAATTGCATATCGATGTAGCTTCTACCGCAATCCAAAAAACTGTCCGGGAATGCTTGTCTTTCATGCAGCTACGATGTCGTATGACCTCGCGAACATGGTTCCTCATACGTGCCAGACTGGAGGAGATGTGGAAAGAGAAAATGCATTAGCAAATGATGATTCTGTTTGCGTCTCCGTGGAAGATGACATGAAAAAGTTTGTGGATCACCTAATTGAGCAAAATCTCTTAGCTACCGAAATATGGACTCGTACTTTCACAAAGTTCTACTTACAATCAACCTCTGTCGGTCGTGGACTTTCTCGGAGCCAGGTACAAGCTCGGGTACATAATGCAAAAGCGGGAAGCAATCTATTGGCTTTGTTGGAGGCTCCTGATATGGCGCGGGTTAAGAATGCACTGGTGGTTTTTTTCAATTTAACTATGCTTGGTATGATGATAGCAGGGCTAAGCAAGGAAAGTCTGAGATCGAAAGACTGGTCGGGTGGGCACACCCCGAGCTTCGCAATTTACTACGCTATGATGGCGCTCATTTATTTGTGGATGGTACATTTCGCTGTACTCCTAAAAAATTTGATTAGTTCATCACGGTGATGATGTACGATCAATTGACAGATTTATCCGTTCCTGTTTTTTTCACTTGCAACGAATAAAACACAAGGTTTGTACACGAAGATGTTCCAATGTATTGCATTTGCACTAGGAAAGAAACCAAATCCAGCTAGCGTGGTGTGCGACCTTGAGGCAGCTATGATATTTGCTATTCGGAACATTTTCCGTCTACGCGTATCGTCGGATGCTTATTCTATTTCAAACAGGCATGTAGGCGGAAAATGAAAGAATATCGTTTGTCAGAAGCTGAAGCTAGTGTTGCGATGGAATTTGGTGTGTTAGATATGTTGACGGTGATTGCCCCAGAAAAGATCGCTATAGAAGGTGTTGCGTGGGCGAAATCTAAGATCAAAGCACAATGTGAGACTAAAGGACTCTGTTATTCCCGAGGAAAATGGATAAAATTCTGGCAGTACTTCGCTAGGACATGGTTGGAGATGTATCCCCCTGAATTGAGGAATATTTGCGGGGTTCAGAGAAAAATTGTGAACAGGACAAACAACCCACTTGAAAGATTTCATCGCGAGCTGAATGCAAGAATAAAACCACATCCTAGTGTTAAGCAGTTCGTGCGAGTCATCGAGAGAATTGCTTTCGAATACGTCGTTCACCGTAAAAGCATCATTTCGGGAGATGCCGCCACCCCCGTGAGACCAAGCATGCGCTTTCGTAGAGCAGTACCAATGCCAAATCCTAGTGAAATTGAAGACGCTGACAGTGATAATGATACAGCAGAAGTATTAGACAATCTAGACGTGCCAGTAGATGAAAACCAGGAACCGTCTGACGGCGAGCTTGGCATAATGTACGACACGGCCTTTGAATATGAAGAAGAGATGAAGTTGGACGAATATCTATAATAATATACACATGACCTAATCATTTTGGTCACATTATCAATCACTGTGATCAAACATGTTTATGACCTGTATTATTGCTTACCCTTGTGGCTAAGTTCTACTTCGGGAAAGCTGCTACTATGTATTTGTCGTCCAAGAACTCACTGAGTGATGTGAAGATGTAAATTGTTGCCAAACGACTAGCTACCGAATTTACGCTGTCCGAAAATGTTGAGAAAGCCGTGGATTTCATCTTCACGTGCTGGTACGAGATCAAGGACCCAATCAAGGCGGGATTAAGTCCTTCAATGTCAATGTTCATAGCCAAGTCATACATTAGTGGTAAGTACAAGAAATGCAACAACATGTGGTGCATGAGCTCCTGTTCAGACTTGGATACATAACGGACGACCTTCTAGGCGGTCGTAGGGTAGCTGTGTCAGAGGTCGTAGTAGTAACGACCCATGCATAGGTAGGAGAGGTCATAATACCACTATCGCTTTTACGAAGAACAGCACAAAAGCCTACAAAGTATACTTTAGTTGCGAGCGGTTTTGGAAACGATAGTCAACTGCTAGCAACGATGTCGCGTTTCCGACGGGAAAGTGACGGAGATGCCGTGATGACAGTGCCGCAGCCAATTTACGAGGTCGTTTTACCGCCGAAACTGGACGCTCGGGACCAAGTCTCGTTAATCAAGTGGAAACGAGCAAGAACACAGTACGAAGAGACTGTGAGAGAGCGATGTCAATGGTCGGGAGAAGATTACGATACAGTCCTGCGTGGGATCCGTACAGTCTGAGGTAATTCAGCGCGAAGAACTTAATTGTGAAGAGAAATTGAAGGATCTTCGTGACAGTTTAGCGGAATTACATGCCGATATTGCAGATGGTAAGAAGCGACGGAGATTGAGGCAGCAAGCAGCCAAGCGTGGCAAAGCATGTACCTTTTCGGTGGGTGACTATGTACTCTGGTCGAGAGCAGACCCGAGAATGACAGGCCGAAAGCTGATGGTAAGGTGGGTTGGACCCTTTCGAATAGCAGAGGAGCTTCCTACAAGCTTCCTAATTGAGCATCTTCTGACCGGCGAGAAGTTCGATGTGCATGGTATAAGACTGAAACATTATGCGGACAAATATGCTTGAGGTTACAGAAGAGTTGAAGCTTCACATTGATCTACAGGGACTTAAACTCGGCGTCAGGGAAATCACCAATGCAAGATACAATAGTCAGGCACGTGAATGGCAGGTCCTAGTTGGCTGACAAGGGCTTGAGAAGTCCGAGGACTCTTGGGAATCATTAGCTTCCATCTATAGTGCTGTACCAGACAAAGTCGAACAGTATGTGGGAAATTCGACGAACTATAGTCTCCGGAAATTCTTCAACACACTGCACGATACTAACGACGAGTAACCAAGTCTTAAGGGGCAGTGTGGAGCATGAGCTCCTGTTCAGACTTGGATACATAACGGACGACCTTCTAGGCGGTCGTAGGGTAGCTGTGTCAGAGGTCGTAGTAGTAACGACCCATGCATAGGTAGGAGAGGTCATAATACCACTATCGCTTTTACGAAGAACAGCACAAAAGACTACACAACAACAACGGCTGGATTAGTGACGATGGTTTGAATCTAAGCGAAACTGCTGAGGCTTTTAATCACTTCACGTGGCAGAAGACATTTGGTCAGCTGATGGTGG
The DNA here is from genome assembly GCA_008079305.1 of Phytophthora palmivora. Lineage (NCBI taxonomy): Eukaryota > Oomycota > Peronosporomycetes > Peronosporales > Peronosporaceae > Phytophthora > Phytophthora palmivora. The sequence continues at coordinate 23,272 of VOQZ01001339.1, read as the reverse complement.
TGGATCTCCAAGGTGTCGGGTGTATTTTCACGGATCCGCAAATTCATTCGAAAAGCGAGAAGTTTGGATGCGGAAATCTGTCCGATGCTGGTATGATAGCGTTTTTTGCCACCCACGAATGCAACGCTGTATGCAAAGCTCAGGCGCTTAAATCAATCAAACGCACTGGATTGAAAACAAAGAGTGGTGCTACTAGTACTGAAGACTGTACTGTTGACGGGTCTACCGCAAGGGCGGCAGACAAGATGATGACGTGCAGCTGCCCGCTTTGTGGAAACATTACGACGGTGTTACACAGCGACTTCATTGCAGCATACCGAGAAGGACGTGAACTGTACTGTGCACCATGTGACACTAAAAGTAAACAAATGTTGCGCCCAAAGTGCAATGTTTGCAAGAAGAAATTTGCGTTTTCGCCATACTGGTATTCGATGAAGGGTATGGAAGCACCCACGAGGTGCAAAACCTGCGAAACGTAACGATGACTCCGATTTCAGGACGAGCTCAACACCGAGACACTGGTAGGCCCAACTACATACGTTTGTCTTTCCAAAAATTTATTAACGACTCGGAAGTTCGAGTCTTGAATTTAGCAGTTGCGCTAGTTTGCGTCAGTGTCACTAAGCTTCAACGGTTTCCAATGTGAACCTCGATATAGAGGATATGGTGGTACATATTTAACTTCGCTAACCTTGACTCAACTGTTCTTTGATAAGTACTTACACACATGAAATCTGAACCAACTCACGAAGCAAGTTGTACTGGGCTGGATACGAAAGAACAGGAGCACCAGGTGTAAAAAAGTAGTGAGAAATCTGAAAACGGCAGTACTGCGAACACTATTCAATGTCAATGTTTACTGCTGAGCTTTCATTGATGTCTAGAATATAAGCTGACGGACTCCTCTATTCGAACCTGGTGACTGTATGTGTTGGTACATGATTGATACGCGAGGAAAGGAAGATGTCCATAGTTCTAAACGAATGCAACATTTTAAACCTCAGCAATACAAGTCACTCCGATCCATCTTGCGACGTAATGGTGTCGAACAGAGTTCCCGACCAAGCGGTTAATAACTCAGTGACATTACCGGTAGATCCACCATTGAGGATATCATTGATGAAGTCCAACGTGTTGGAGACTTGAGCACGCAATCTAGGCAATTCGCCACATATATTTGATCCAGCACTCACAATGCCTACGAGTACCATTCACGAGGGTCAGCCTACCTGAGTCAAAACTACAGTAATCTCTTCCATTACTAGTGCCTCAGCGCATAATTGGGTTGTCGTTTTCAGCAACACTGATTTCAGCTGACTGATCGATATGAGTAGGACTGATTTCTGACTGAACGAAATCAGCAAGTGTCATTCCAGCGAACTCAGCGTTAAGTTCGGCATATTTAGCGTTATTGAGGGTTCCCATAGGCAAATGTGGAAATGTGGAGTAGGCGATCTTGACAACCTTTCCTGATTTATTACTTTCCTACTCAAGACGAAGCAGTTTTTTGCAGTAGGAAATTTGCTACTGCAAAACAAATCGAGTAAGGGACGGGGGGCAAAGTGTCATGGCGAAGAAGAAGCAGAAACAGCAACTTGAATCTCGTCATTGAGGGACTACGACGGAGATCTTGAAACGATTAGCTTTTTTTGTGTTCAGATACGGAACGGTTCGGGTTTTTGGAACGGGGATTTTTTGCCCAGCTCGTACAGTATCCGCTAGCAGTTTGCTTCGTGCGTTGGCGGCTGGTGCACATAATCTATCGTTCCAGCCTCTATCAACGGGGCGTTGCTGCAGGCAAGTTCTTCGTCACGATTGCCGCTCTTGAGGTTACGTGTTGATGCTGTACGAAAAGACTAACTATGTGTTGTTAGCAGATGTGTTGTGGATTAAAGAGTCTAATTAGGTTATCACGACAGCTTTTATCAACGGCAGTCACAGCTACGTTCCACGGACTGCCAATAACTCTCTACAACGTTTTCCAAAGGGTACATGGCCTCTACGTAGTCACCGTAGTGTCCTTCTCGACCTCCAGGCTAGCTGGCAGCTCCACAGCGATTGGAAGCTGGATGACTTCACGTAGCACTCTTTGCGCTCGACCTCGCGGAATGTCCGCAAGTCTTTGGGCGTATTCAGTAGACAACTGGTTAATCGTACTAACGAATGTCGCCATGGATGGATGAGGTGTCGGAAACCGCGTGTTAAGCTCGCGATTTAAACGCTCCAACGGGTTATTCGTGCGAGCTACAAGCGTGTTATCCATACCACAAAAATTCCAGACATCGATCGAGTACTTAGTTATCCAAGTACGGTGGAAATATCCCCAGAACCACTCCCACTTTGCGCTGGAGTACTCAATACTTGCCTTAGCACAACGGCGTTTGATTTCATTTTTCACCCACGGAATACCACGCTTTTCAACGTACTGTGGCTTGACCACAGTAAGCATATCAATAACACCTGGTGTCATAGCCACACTACACTCCGCCTCGGTAATCATGTAGCGGCGCATTGCGCGTCGAAGCGCTTGTTTCTAATGGAACAAGCAACCCACCACCATAGCATCAGGGAACTGCGTCTGCACTGCATCCATCAAACCAGCTTCAAAGTCACATATCACTTCTGCAGGGCTAAGCCGTTGGTCTGTTGCCTGGACAACATGGTGTATAATGTCCCAGTAGCTGTCCGACGTGCGATAGGTACTCAGAACGTAGAATGCTGGCACAAATATTCCAGACGCTCGATCATGCACCATTAGTATAACACATTGTACGAATCCTCGTGGGACGCACCGAAACGTGCCGTCTACAAAGAGAGTGGTGTTGTTATAACGGAGCAAATTGAGAAGCGCTGGATGAGCCCAGCCGATCAGTCTATTTGGACTGCTCACGTCTTGAGAGTTTGCTGTCACAGAATGAAACTGGAAGAAGGACACAGGCTCGTTGAGAACCAGCGAGAGTGGTGGTATCTCGATGGCACCATGAACGTTTCCACTGTAGTGTAGCCTCCGAGCTCGGTAAATGCGCGACACAACTTGTGTTTCGGAAAGGCCGCGGACAACGGAGGGGTTGTCGTCGGCGTAGTACAGACTTCGTAGCTCTTCCCATATTTGACGAGCTGGTCGCGCCACACTAGCTATCGCAAGCCTATCGGCAGCGCTTCGCATGTCCGCCGTGACATCGACAATCGTGCCGGCGACCACATTGTTGCGACAAGAGTGAAGGCGAGTAGGAGGCCATTCCATAGCAGCGATTGTAAACTCCAACGCCCCCCGACAGCCGCTGCGATAATGAGAACAGCGATACACGATCTACTTTGACGATGTCCACGAACGCGCATACTTGAAACCCAGGTAATGGCATGTAGATCGTTCGTCAGTGTCATACGTCGGTACTCCCTGTGCCTCTGTCATCTTGTTCCGAAGTGATTGTCCAACGTTGAGTGCTCCTGTGCGGTCCAAAATCCGATCCAGCACTTTATCATTACAAAACAGACGTCCGTTCCAAAAACCAGAACCGTTCCGTATCTGAACCAAAAAAAAATCTTCCCTTGAAACTCATCGAGGCATGGCGAGATGATTTGGATATCCCACCAGAGAAAGGAGAGTCTGCGACCCTTCTGAAAACCCGAGTGTTCGAGCGATTCAAGACGCTCTGTGGTGGCAGCATCATCTCGGAGTGGGCAAGCAGTCATCGGTAAGAAGAACAATTTACCTGTTGCGTACAAGTTCATTATTGTTTTTAACAGTAACCGTGTCTTTGAAGCGACCGGCCAGCTTGACCGGTTTCAACTATCAAGTGAGCAAAAGAAAAGTATCAAGGCTGCTAACAAGACGGACTCACGCGATGCAGACATGGATATAGCTGCCTTCAATACCCACCACTTCTCTTCGTCCTCACATTGGTCGACCCAAACAATGAAACTACTGGAACTTACACTGCTACTGAGTAAGTATTGCACTGCCTCATCACTGTCGTCGCTGCCATTGTGATGGGGTCACACGAGCACCTTGCTTAGAGGAAGCGTGCTATCACGAGTATACAAACTCATAGTAAAGGGCAATTCACAAGCCTTGGTCTTAGGAGACTTAATCGCCAGTTTAGAGTAAATTTTAGACTAGTTATTTGAATAGTTAATATGTAATTTAGCATGTAATACAAATTACTAATTAAATATACTTTATCCTGTGTATCTTATAGGCCAAATGGTTGGTTCTCAGTCATCCGGCATACGTAGCAGTGGTGGATAAAGACAGATTATTCACAAAACGAATACTCTTAAAAAATGTTATTTACTTCTAGAGGCGGTGTCCTATCTGGTGTGCTCTCTTGTAACCCCGTACCAACCGCAGATTGGTTTTATTTCGGAAAATGTATAGAAAATTAGTAATCCAGACCAAATTATCTATTTAACCGTAAATAAATCACTCTAAAATCTACTCTAACTGGCTATTAAGTCCCCTAAGACCACATACAAGCTCTTAGTGAACGGCAGTTCACAAATCCCTGGTGCTGTGAACTGCCGTTCACTTAGAGTTTGTATACTTGATCCATCTTGGCTCTCAAGCAATGTGCTCGTGTGACCCCGTCACACTTGGTATCACTTGTAGGCAATCCACGCCTACGCGGGTAGATCGACTACCTGAATCCTCTGTGGCTCCTACAAGGTAAGCGAAGATGGATCGAGGGGAGTTCCCTCATCTGACCGATGCTCAGTTTGAGTCGGTCCGGAAGATGGCGGGCATCTTTGAAGAAGATGCCCTTCGAAGCTTAGCGGCTGCTACGCCGGCCGAGCAGGTCCAACGCATTGAGGCGTTCGACATGTATGAGCGAGGGATCACTACTCACGTGCAGGGGCGGCAGGCCCCCGTGGCTGAGATGAAGCCGAAACTATAGCCAGCCCAATCTAAGCCGTTAAGGCTTAAGGTTAAGCCCTATGAACTTGAACTTGAAAGGGTGAGGTATATTGTGTTACTGGATCCTGCTGGACCTGAACTCTAATATCCATTCCGAGGAGCCGTACTGGTCTCCTCAGTCGCCACTGCGCCAAGCACAATGCCTCGCTTTCCGTCCTACTCAACTCCTGGTACTCGTCGCTCCGATGGCAGCCAATGGTCTACATCTCCACCCCGCAGATCCATCAAGTCCTGTGTGAATCCTAGTCGTTCCTGCTCCTCTGGTTCCGCTAGAGCTACACTACGGCGTGTGTCCATAGCGTAATTCGCCAACCAATCGGCCATCTTGTTGTACTTCCGGTAATGATGACTCCAGCTCTGCACCACAATCAGATCCGTCAACCTGGTCGTGATTCGATACCAGTGTTGTAGATTCCGCGCCTTTGGGGACCTCCTCAGCACCATCATCCTTAGGATGAGGGCACTATCACCAACTACCTGCATCTCCTCCCATACTTTCTCGCTCGCGTATGCGAGCAATCGTTGCAAGCCCACAAACTCCGCTTCATTGTTCGTGATCTTGCGCCTGCCTAAAGCCGTTGCTGCCGCCCACACGATGCGCGCCGAGTCGCTGGTAGGTCCCACTTCAACTATCACGCTACCGCTGCCGGCAATACCCGGGTTGCCGCGCGATCCTCCATCGAAGAATCCCACCCGCGTTATCGATTGGTGACCCGCTGGCCTCTCCCTAGACCGTAATGTGCGCCATCTGCTGATCACATAGTCCGCCACCTTCATTTTCATTACTGTGGCCGTCATTACTGGATATAAGCTGAGTCGATAGCGCTCGTATGCCTCTATCACTCCCGCCTGATATCGCTGCAGACCCCTTTCAAGTGCTAGGTCCGTCCCGCCGATTTTATGTTTTCTATCCACGTTACGCCTCCATATTGCGGTTAAAGTCACGGCACACCCTAGAGCCCACATCTCGTTGGCCACAGTGTCCAATACATCCCAGTGCTGCTTACACGTCTCCGATCCCAATTCCACGAGCCACCTCGGGGGTCGTCTACGCTGTAATCTAGGTTAAGCCCTATGAAGGGAAGGAGGGAGAAAACCCCCACTTCTGGGTCAGAGAAGTAGAGCTCGCCATGGATGCGGCTCTTATCTCGAACGAGCGACTTCGGGTCGCTTTCGCTCTGTCCAACGTGGGAGGTCGGGAGAAAACCTGGGCGTACACGCGCGAAGCGACAACGCTGGGTTGCTCCATAACCTGGGCCCAGCTGTATCAACAGCTTAGAGCCGCCTTCCTTCCGGCGAACTACGAGTATCGCCAGCGCTCGCACTTCCTTGCCTGTAAATAAGGGAAGCGTGAGCTGCATGAGTACATCCAGGAGATGCGAGTACTCGCTCCATCTCTGGTAGGGAACCCCCTGCATGAACACGTCAAGGTGACAGTGTTCATGGATTGCCTGAAGGTGGGCCCATCCCGCACACAATTGTTCCGCGTGCATGCGAACACAATGGAGGAGGCGATCCAGATCGCCCTCCAAGAGGGGTACGCCACAGACAGGCTCGTACTCCTACGTCGGTGTGGCAAGGCCACAATGTCGACAGGTGCAGTGCAAGGAGCTCCAGTAGCTGGAGCTAGCACAGGGCCGGTACCCATGGAACTGGGTACGGCCGTACAGAGCTCCATCCGTTGCTACGGATGTGGGAAGCTCGGGCACATGCAACGTGCCTGCCCTGCGGGAGGGCAAAGGAAGTTCCCTTCCAAACCTAGGGGCTCGAGGGGCCCGTGGCAGAAGCCGCGACCCAAGAGCCAGGGGAACTGGGGTCACCAGTAGGGGCGGGGCGCCCTACTGGGGAAGATCTAAGTCCCCATGGTAGGAGTGCGGACGGCGCACGCCATGGAGGCTTAGCCCCTGAGAGCCTGGGTGCTCTCGAGACGAGAAAGAGCAGCGGCGGACTGCTCGTGGTACACGCGAGGGTACGGGGATATGGATATCCCTTCTGAATCCTGATTGACTCTGGGGCGTCGCCGACTTTGCTCGACGCCAGACTGTCGCACGGAATGGCGACAAGTATGCCGACGTTTTGCGTGAAAACAAAGGCAAGGGCCAGGCCTCGGTGAGACTGGTCGATGATACGGTGTTTATCGTACCTGGGGTCCGTATGGACCTGGCTGTAAAGTTTGAGGACTTTGACAGCACGGAGTCGTTCCTTGTCCTAGACACGGGCAAGTACGACTTGATCCTGGGCATGCCGTGGCTCGAAAAGCGCGAGCCCTGGATCGATTGGCGCGGCAAAGACATTGGGCTAGCCAGACCTCAGTCTATGACAGAGCATTGGTGAGTCATCTGTTCGAGACTATCGCCGAGACGCTTACGTTTCCGAAGAAGTAATGGGGATCGCTGACTCCAATGAAGAGGTTGCGAGCAGCCTCGTACGCGGTCATCACTCCAGGGCGCATCGCCAAGCCTGTGGAATGGCTACGACGGCAAGTCCCATCGCTGAAAGTCGTCGCGCCGTATGGGATTCGACTGTGACAGCGCCGGACGGCATGACCAGGCGGGTAACATAGGTCCGCAAGCAGCAGCGGCTACTGAGGGGACCGCCGTAGGCGTCTCCAATGTGGGTACCATAGGTCCGCATACGGGTAACGTAGCTCCGCAAACAACAAAGACTGTCGGGGAGAGCGCTGAAGCGTCTCTGTCGTGAGTAATAGAGTTAATATACTTCCACGCAAAGTCGAAGAGATCAAGAAGACGAACGAGAGCAATACATGCGTCTCTAGCGTGGTAATATGGTTCCGCACGGGTCAAGAGGAATAGTACGAGGACGGAGGTGTCGTTGAGCACCTCCTGAGTTAATAACCAAGTAACACACTCTGAGTCGGAGACCCCACTGGCACGGTCAGTCGAAGATCAGTATCATGTCTTCGACGACGTGTCCGGTCGTCAAGTGAAGGCAGGTGCCGTCCATCTGGAGGCACTGCCTGAGGTGTCAGCACTGCTGAACCTCGAGGAATTGTCCATGAAGGACTTCCTGGCCGTGTTGAAGGCCGGAGATATCGCGGAGATGGTGCTCCTAAAGCCGGAGACCCCTCCTGAAGATTTGAACTCTTCCTCCGTAATGGACGAGGATGTCCTGGAGGGGTTCACGAAGCAGCGTGCAACGCGCTTGGGTTCTGAGATCATCAAGAACCAGGAGGACCCGGTGTATCCTCTATTCAAAGAGTTCTCGGATGTGGTGTCGAAACACTTGTCATCCGGTCAAAGCCATTGAGGTTTGGCCAACCCCAAGGTGTAGTGGGCTCTTCCCCATGTGGTAATCCCTTGAGTACAGAACACCACTACCCAATATCAGGCAGAAGACATGTTCTGGAGATGGGTCTCTTTGAAGAACTTTACAGCTCAGGAGTTGAAGGAACTCCGAGAAGATCGCTTGCTGTCCTGTGTCTCGAACCAGGTCGAACTTCGCATTGAGTTTACTCACTTAATTGCTAAGCGGTAACTCCACTCTGTAATGGAGGGACTTAGACACAGGCTAAGGCCAGCACTCATGGAGAGCGCGGGTACGGTTCCGTCAATCCGGGGACCGTATAATTCGCGCGAGTAGAGGCCTGTTTTTCATTCGCAGGCTCCGAAACCGGCTGGTCCAGTTGTCCGTGAGACTCAGACTCGATTTGAGGAGGTGAGCTCTCGCCTGGGTCTTCCTCCAAATGAGGAGAAGAACCACGCGGATCATGGTATCTCATAAGACGTTACCATTGATTTTAGGAGGTCAAAAATATAGGCGGCGATGTGACTGGCGAGGTCCTCAAAAGGCCAAATATAGCGATGCTTCAACTTGTTGCTCTCGACGGACCACCTTTATCGTTAGGTTTTTAGTATCTAGGAGAACTATATCCCCAAGTTTAAACACGTTTAACTTTCCTCTTCCATGTTTGTCTAAGTGCTACTTTTGTTTATCTTGTGCATGGGTCATTGTATCTCTATCCCGGCTGATCAACGTCAGATTGTTGTCTATAAAAGACGGCAACTGCCTTTTCGAAGACTCTGGCTTGGCATCCGAGACATGGAAGGAAAACGCTTCCTGAGCCTCTCCCCCACTTACGATGGAGGCATCAGTGCCTCCCCGCAAGTTTAGCGGCACCTGGGGGTCCGTAGCTCATTCAGATAGAACAGGGTAAACACTGTACCTCATTGTCAAGTGAAAATTCAACCATAGGCAGCTGGTCCGACCAGGACCGAGGTGCTTCCGCATAGATACTGCAAAGGGTATCTTCGAGCACGCGGTTGACGCGCTCCGTCTGAACATCCGTCTGCGGATGATCCGCAGTTTACATCGTCATCTTAGTTCCAAGAAACTGGAACAGGGTGTCCCAAAACGTCCCTGTAAAGCGCAGGTCTCAGTCAGCGATTATGGTCTGTGTCAGACCATGATAGCGAAACACGCTGTCTAGGAACAGCTGTGTAGCCTGTTTCCCTGTGACTTTGTCACGGACCGGAGCAAGATGGTACATCGTGTTCAGTCGTCACACAAACGCCAAAATACTGGTGTTGCCCTTGTCATTGACCGGAAGGCCAAAGACGAAGTCGAGACTCATCGACTTCCAGCAATCCGCTGGCACAGGTAGGCTCTGTGGTGGAGACGAGGCGTGGACCGAAGGCCTCACCCTCTGACATGTTTCACATGTCAGTGGCAAAGTGTGTCACCCACTTGTACATGCGTTGCCACCAAAATGTCTGAGAGATCGTTTGGTAGGTCTTCTCTCGGCGAAGGCGGTCATTCATCGGCGCATCATGCGTCTCTAGAAGTATGTCATACTTCAGATCCTCGTTGTTCGGAACGACAACCCGAGGGTGATCTCCAGGGTCTACTCTGTAGTGGAGTAACCCATCGGCCAGCTCATAGCGATGGAGCTGCGCCCGCTGTCGAGGCGTAAGCCTGTCGACTTTGGCGTCTTTGCCATCGGACAAGAACTGCACCAGTGGTGTGTAGTTCTCGTCCTCCTGATACGCTGAGCGTATCCGATCGTATAGATCAGTCGTAACCAAACTGACATAAGCTAGCTCATAGTCAGGTCGACGCGACAAATCATCGGCAAGCACATTGAGCTTCCCTGGCTTGTATTCGACGCGGAAGTTGTATTCCGCTAAGAATGACACCCACCTCGCCATTCGCTTCGATAAGTTCGGCGAGTTGGTGGCCGTCCGCAAGTACACGTGATCAGTGTAGACCACAAAGAGCCTTGGGCCCAAAACGAGTACTCTAAACTTGACAAGAGCGTACTTCAATGCAAGCAGCTCCTAGTTATGAACGAGATAATTCCGTTTTCCAGTTTTGAGCTGCCTGGACCGGAAGGATATGACGCGTTCTGCAACAGCACACAGCTGATTGCATAGTCAGGAGCGTCAGAGACGACGCTAAAATACTTTCTCTCGTCCGGCAGAGCCAGGACTGGCACATGCCGCAAGCTCGCTATGATGCTGTTGAAAACATTCTGATGCTATTGTACCCAGACCGGTCGACATCTTTCTTGACAGATCTGGCATGGGCCGAGCAAGTTCAGCGTATCCCGCGCTGTACTTGTGAATGTAGGTGGCTAAGCCCGACCACTTCCTATGGTCATTTGCGACGGAACTCCGGAGACTAGTAAATTCCACCCGTGGAATTAGATGTGGTGGCCTCAATGGCTTCGACATAGAGCGGTTCGTTCTAACGCAAGGCATACTCACAGGCGCCGCGAGAAGTGCGCCCATGACCACATGGGGCACTGAGGTGCTCCAAGAACATGGAAGACTCAGACCCTTCTTCCAGTGGATAGTATGCGTAAGGATACACCGACGTGGGGGCGCAGAGGACGATACCTCTGTAGCGCCTTGCTGTTGGGCAGCTTGATAACGTTCTTGCTGCTCATCGGGATCGTTGGAGATCTTGGGGTTCGATGATAGTCCCCTCCTCTTCAGCCTCGTCTGAGGGGTCGAACAGGGATCGAAATCCCTTTGCCATGAAAGGCACTGAAGTAGGAGAGCCAGGGGCTGCGCGCGTCTTAGCAGCAGCAGCGCCCTCCTCAACCCGCTTTTGAGAAGATGCTGTGGCAGCTTAGGCTCGTGCCTTACCTTCATCCAAGGTAAGGTTCTGGTCAGGCTGGCTCGTGGGAGCCGCCTTTGCCCCTGATGATTCAGAATCAACTCCTGCGAAGGATCGTCGCGTGCAGGAGTAGGATCCTTCGTGGATCCGGTAGTGTCCAGTTCGGACTCCGATCCCGTTATCATAGGGATGTCGAAATCGCCCCAAGCCTACGATCTCGATAGACGAACCGAGAGTTCGGTCTGCCATCGGGCGACAAGGAGCGTGAGCGACTACGTCGCGGGCTCCCTCTTTGAGCGGCGGCAGCAGCAGTAGGCTTGCTGGCTGCCTTGGAAGCCGCCTTTCGGGCCTCCTGCCGTGGAGTGGCCTTGTCTTTCGACTTGGCCTTAGCCGTCTTTGACCTCGTGGTCTTAGACTTAGAGGGCGCTGAAGCGCCGTGGGAGCTAGCCTTCCGTGGCGTGCTTGCGGAGGTTGACGTGGAAACCTCGAGTGTCTTGAAAGCGGTGAAAGGCTTAATGAAACATGCAAAGCCACAACGGTGGCTCGTCGATGGATATCGACAAGAGAAGGAAAGAGAGCGGCACCCTCTTCCTATCTCCTCATTGGTTGGGGTATTCCCAATCTAAGTGGGGGAGGATGTAACGGGGTTGCGTGAGGGGTACCCCTGATAGGGCACTGCCTCTAGAAGTAGATACACTTCTGTGGGTATTAGACGATGTTGCACTAGTAACCCAGGTGTAACCTATTCAATAATGCATAACCTTTTGTCGGCACATTTAAATAGTGGCTGGGGTCTTAACTGTTAGTTTTAGTCCGTTCTAAAGCTACCACAAAATTTATTGATTGTTAAGAATTTAGAATTGAACCAAAATAGATACGGCTTTTGACAAAATATGTCTAACGTTATTTTTCGCCATATTTACTGTGATGGCGTCGTGGGCGGCGTTAAACGTGACTGGAGGCGACACCCGGGCCAACCTCTCCCAGGAGAGAGCCACAGAAGAAGCCCAAGATGCCGATAACGCCGCCACGTACGAGCAGGCGCTTCGCCTCCAGCAGCAGAAGCAGACAAACCAAGCCAAAGCCTTGTATCAACAGCTCCTAAGCGGTCAAGTGCGCGTGAGTCGGCGTCTCGAGTATCTGTGCAACAAGAACGTGGCCACGATGGAGCTGGAGGAAAAGTCTTTCGAGCGCGCGCTCGAGTTCTTCGCTGCGGCGCTGGCTATAGATGCTACAGACGTCGTCGTGTGGTTCCAGATGGCTACAACGGCCGTGGAGACGGGCAAATTGTGGCTCGCTCGACGTACATTGGAGGAGGGACTCAAGGTGGATGCTACGTACTGGCCACTGGTCGAGACATTGGCCCAAGTGCTGAGCGAGATCGGAGATGTGGACGAGTATCGCAGGGTGGCAGAATATCTCCGTCGGAACGATCCACATTGTGCTACAGTGAAGGTTCTGGACGGTGACGAAAGGAAGAGAGCACGACCAACGTCGAGAGATGTGAAGCTCTTGAGTCGAGCACAGAAGAGGGTGCAACATTTGAAAAACATTGCTCATGAAGGATTCAAGAAGAGGAAAATGTTGCAACAAGAGATAAACGAGGAGTTGAGGATGAGGATGCAGACGAAGAGTTATGAAGTGAAACAGCCGTCGTGGAGTGCACTGGGTAAAGTGCTGTTGGAAGCTTTTGAGGAGAATAACAGGGACGAACATGCAGATGTGATGCGAACGAAAGTAGAGATAAAGCTTGGATATGACGAACAAGAAGTTGATAAGGAGATGGAGGTGGAGAAAGAGCTGGAGGTGTCAAACCGAGAAACAGATAATAAGGAGAAATTGGATGTAGACAAGCAACCGTCTCAGGATGAGAGCGATCACCCACCCCCAGCAAAGCGTCCAAAGCACAAAGAAGTAGTGAAAGTCTCTGTTACCGTGGAGACATCGACGGGTATTTCGGATAATGATACACAAGACAGTGGTATTCTTTCTAGTGAAATGATGGAGTTTCAGCCGAGAAGACGGAAGTCACGTCGCAATGAGGAGCGACTGCGAGAAGAGCATGCTGCTGCAGTGAAGGAAGCCCGCGAAAAGGATTTGGCGTATCGTCTGGGAGCATTTCTCCCGGACTTCATCAACAAGGAAGATAGAGAATTCACCCCAGAATCTGTCTCCATCGAATGGCTACCACCATTGAATGTTGAGTTAATTGACGATGAGTTCCACATCTCGAATGCTAGCAAGGAGGTCCTGGCAAAAACGTCGTCATTTGCATTCACATCACCTTCAGAAGGGTCGACGGGTACTACAGAACTCCAATCTTCACAACCACCTTCACGGAAGCACGCCACACAACCAGAACGTCCTCGTGTAGAATGTGTCACTGGTAATCAGATCGCAACTTTTATCAGCGAGAGTGAAGTCGGAACAGGTTCATCACGTGGAGTAATAGATTTGGTGCGTCTATTCCTTAATCAGTGCGGCGAATGGTATCACTTAAAACTTGGAAACGATACCGAAGATATCCACAGAGTATGTTCATGGCTGGAAAAGGCACTAAACGGAGAGTTAGATGTCACCAAAGTGGCAACACCGACTCAACCCAGCTTTATTAATGTTAGTGACCACTCCTTCATTCAAGGTAGCCGCTTCGAAGGGAACGGATTAACACTTGGTGCGCAACTTTTTCTACTGGAGCTGCGCTTTGATATGCTTCTGAAGCAGCCTATCCGTGGAAAAAGACGACGTAAGATGAGACGCCTTGTGGAGGTCCAACTAGCTCAGGCCCAGAAGCTTCTGTTTGAATTTGGTTGTTTGGAAGACTTGGAGGGAGCCCCAGGTTCCCCAACAGGGTGTGACTTCATCCGCTTGCTCTGGTTGATAGCGCGCATGTACGAACGTTGTGGAAATCCTCAGGTGGCACAAGACTACTTCATCAAATGCAGAAAGAAACTGATTGCACTTAGAGAAGATGATGGTAGTAAAGTCGATCACAACGCGGATTCTACGTTCCGAGTTGACTTACCGAATCAAAAGACCGATAACGAAATCACCCTTGAGATATTGGATGAGAAGATATCTGGGTTGCGTTTTTCGGACGTGTGTTCCGAAGCTCAACGCTTCTTCGAGACTGAAAACCACGATCATGTCATCTCAACTTTGTTGGGTCATTTCTTCCCTTTTAAGCAAGCTCCCCGGATGACAGACTTCCTAAACGAGTTTGGGGTTGATGACGATGATCTCTCAAATCGGGGTGACGGAAACAAGAAACTTTTCGAGATGGTGCTTGAATCATTTAGCCACTGCTGCAAATATTCAGCGGAAGATACAGTGTTGTTTTTGCTGACTACTCTTTATTATGTGATCGAGTTTTTGGATGGACTCTCTGTGAAGATCGAGGAGAGCATCACTGATGACTCACCAGATGAGTTATGTGCAAATACTCTCGCTGCCATGGCCTTCATACTACTACAGCTTACCAGCGACAATTGTGAGCGAGTAAATCACCGTGACCATAAATTGCTGCTGCGTGGACTCTGTGTGAGGTGCCTGAAACCATCTATTTTGTTGCGTTTCGACACTCCTAGCGACATCCTGTCGATGATACGTGTTTCATTGGAAATTGGTATGACCGCAGAATCAAATTGTGCTGATGATGATGATACGGCCCAGCGAATGATCGGAGTGGATTCTATGGCTAGACTGCTGTATATGATTCGATCTCTATCTGGTGAAGAATTTCAGAATTTATTCACACTGGTTCCTCATCCCGTTAAGAGAAAGCAACCGCGTCGTGATCGCATCCGGCTGATTGTCGTGGAACTCATTCGCGCTCTGAATCGGGCCTTCCGCGATGACGACAAGCTTGCGCTGTCATTCCCACTGGAGAAACGGTCTGCACTAATGACGTTGTGTTGTACGTTGATGAAAGAGGAGGAAGAAACTGTGGCACGAAGCGATGGAAAGACCCCGAAGCAACTTGTTGGTAATGGAGCCATCTTGTTTGTTCTGCTGTATGAGAGTTATTGTCGTCCAGACCCAGATACGCTGCCGACTCGGTTAGTTGAGTTGATTCATCTTCTACATGAGAGGCTTGGGCAGCATGGTATATGCGGCTTGACATATTTTTCTGGGGTGCGATCTTCAGGTGATTCTCACGGGATATCATGCTTTCTCGAATTATGCACTGTGTTGTTGAACAAGTTTGTAAAACAAAAAACAAGTGTTCGGGATGAAGAACTATCTCTAATAAAATCAGATCAAGACAGTGCTGAAGAGGATAATGATGAAGATGACGAGGAGGAAGCTGAGTATCGTTTTCAGAAAGAAGTTTGCCAATGCTATCGCTGCTTGTACGATGTGCAAATTTTACCCGGATGCGAAGATCACAAAACGGGTGCCACCTTTGCTTCTCTTCAAAGCGCAGAGCAGGCCCTCAAGCATAAGGACGCATTACGGCTGACTCGCTTCGCTGTACCAATACTTTTGGCCACAAAGCCGAAAAATAATGGCCAAAAGAAAGAACGGCTTAAGCTGCTGTATGCTGTCCGAGATGCTCTCTCCGACTCCAGCTTCGCTGCTCTATCTGTACAACCCGTGACGATATCTCCTCCATTAGAAGCGTACCTAGCTCCAAGGGGTCTGCTACACGGAGAGGTAGTAATGCCATTCCCACTCGCCACCGGTAGGACGACTACAAAATCAGCTGATGAAGCTTGCTTAGGGCATTTGTGGTATTTGATGGGCGCAAACTTCATTCTTGGACGAGTAAAACGGCGAGGAAATCTCAATGAACTGATGGAAATGGAGCAGCAAATACGAGAGCGTGTGGAATTCTTGATGAAAGATGTATTATACTATCATCCTGACCGAATTGACTCGTGGGTTCGTTTGGGAAAGACGATGAAGGAGTTGTATCATGCTGCCACAGATGCATTTGCAGCTGTGCTCGGGCAAAAAATGAGAATCCGAGCATTCCAGTGGTATACAACAAAGGTTCTTAATAATTACCAGGATGTGAGATCATTTGAAAGCTCTCACGGACAAAATCATCCCGATATACTGTCATTTCACAACGTTGTTTTGGGCTGGAATTTGTTCAAGAAGATAAAAGAATGGCAGGGTAAAGATGCCGACAGCCACAAAACTGGCAACAAGACTTCTTCTTCGATGGATTCTAAGGAAGTGGCAAAAGAGAACAGTATGCAGGATCAAACTTCTCAGAGTAATGTCCCGATTGAAGAATTTGCTACGGTTTACATCGTGCAAGTGATTGAATTTGCTAGACGATGCTTTGAAATGGCTGCGCGTTTAGCTGAAGAGGCCGCTAAAAAACATGAACAGAATATGCACAATAATGCTGCTACAAACGGTGATGAAGAAAGTGACTTTGACGAAGAACTAAACGATCTGCAGAACAAAATTATTGAGTGCAACGAAGAGTCCGGCTTGCTTCTGTATAATGTACTGCAAGAATTCTCTTTAATGAAGGGTGTAAATCTTGCGTTATTTCCACGCGAAGTATATTCGCGTTTAACTCAAGAAGCACTGGCATACTTCCGAAGAGGATTGAAGGTCTGTGAGTCCAACGAGGAAGCCCACGAAGATCACTTTCGCCTGCAATACATGATCGGCAAAACTCTGAAGAAAAAAAGATGGTTAGAACTTCGCCAGCAGGCTACATCTGATCCAGAGGCGCTATCCACTGCAACGGAAATCGCCGAATGTTTTGCTAAGGCAGAGGCAGCTCGTGAAGAGGGAGACAGAGAGCATGCTCTCGTTCATGCATTTTACTCACTGCAAGCATTGCGTATAGACCTCACAATCAGCGAGTCGCCGTCCATATCGGCCTTGCGCTTGGTTTGCAAGCATTTTTACGAAGAAGAGGAAGACATGGATGAAGAAGAAAACGACGACGACAGTGCTGCTTCGACTCCTTCAGCCACAGAAGCAGACGAAAAGGACAGCCAGGAGGAGGATAAGGTGGCTATTTCTGAGAACGCTGCAAAAAACACCTGCTTCAAAGACAATGATCCAGTGATGTCAAAAACGCCACCACAACAAAGGAAACGATTCTTGCATTACTATCCAATGCCGAATGTGACGAGACTACTCGAGAATTGAACGTCACTCTAGCGCGAGGATGGCTTGCGTTGAACATTATCGAAGCTCTGGAGTCAATTCCAGACGAGGACCGATACTTCCATCCATCTCGATATGTGCTGGCACGTATAGTGTATTGGCTGTCGACTTGTTACTCAGCTCTTGAACAAAGCGGACTGAAGGACGACAGCGTCGCCGCACTACTCGATGCTGTGCGAGCTCGTCGAAATGAAGAAAAGGTGGAGGGTCCTTCTGACGCGGCAGCACGGGCACTAAAGGAAATGGCTCCCATCTTTGACAAACGACGGCCTCAGATTGTGGCAATCTGGTTTTCAGAGTACATCCCGACTGCCAAGAAATTTGAGGAGCTCAATCAGCGGCAGATGAAATATGACTACTATCGTCTCAAGTATTGGCGGTTTTATATTGTGCTACTACAGGAAAACGGAGCTTATGCAAGGCTGAAAGAAGTGGGATCTTGGGTGCTAGCTTGCAAAGAAGATCATGATGTAATTGATATTATGCTTGGCATTGTACTTCACGCACGAGGAAAGGTGCTTCGAAGCCGGCTCTTTGAGTTCTTGGACTCGCTGGAGAGAGTTGCTATTGAAAGACCAGTAACAGACGCGATGAACGTGATGACCCAGACACAATTACCAGGGGAAGACCGACCAGTGGACTCGCTTCTGAAGCAGCTGGCGAAGACGTACACGTACTACCTGGACGTGTTGAATGCTCAAGAGCGCTTGACGCATGTAATGGATGATTGCGGATTGTTGTTGGAGAATGCTGAGCTCCCCTTGGTGGTAGTGTTCTTCATAGGAGCGATCAAATACCAGTCGGAGATACGGCTGCTGGAGAAGGATACCGTGATATTGGATCGAGATTTCGGTGCCAACGTTACTGTCATCAACAACGCTTTTCGTCGGGACGAATTACCTCCTCGCATCTACGACGCACAAGGTCGAGAAGCTTGGAAGGCGTATTTAGACGCTGCACGCTCGTTCTGCGAAGAGAAGTGGCCTGAACGTTCAGGGAAGGGGAAACCATTGAAGAAGCACTCACGTCCAAAGACCGCTGCTGCTAATGCCGGTGCCAGCACTACCGACGCAGGTCAGCTAGCCGCAATCGGATCGAACTAACCAGCTCGATCGCAACAAGTTGGATTATTTACACAATGCTCCTTAGCTGCAGCTCAGTCATCTACTGTGATTGCAAACTATTGTCGAGGAGCACACAGTGGATGTCCTGCTCCACGCGTCGAATATGATCCTGGATAGCTGTTGTGTCCGTGTCATCTGCGTGACTTGGGAAGCCCTACAACAGCAAAATCAGACCACGTATGAGCATGAATCTACTGTTGAAGCCAATCATCGTTGTCACCTGCACAGATCGAGCGAAACGACGGTAGAACTCGCGCGTGTTGGGGTCCAGTTGACGACTTTCGCGGAGAATGCGGCGATACAGACTGCGTGAGTTTCGCTGGGCCTGAGCAAGTGTAAGAGGCATGATGGACACTGGCAGGAGCTAGTGAAACAGGAAGTGAGTCAGCGTGAAAAAAGGCAACTATTCGTCATAGATACGCATCAGCAGTAAAGTCCCGTCACACGTCGCATACTCTTCTTATTGGCCAGAACGAAGACATTTCATCCACTTAAATGTATTAGAGTGATGGTCACTTCAAAATTTTCATCCAGTCAAAAGCTTCCGAATTGGCGCTAAATTCAAATTCCCAAGACATCGAAGCTTTAGCGATGGGCGTGGCAGGTCTGCTGCCGGTGCTGAAGAGCGTCACAGATCAGGTACACGTGTCTAAGTACGCGGGCAAGACTGCTGGTGTGGATGCTTCTGGTTGGCTGTACAAAGGCGCGTATAGCTGCGCGGTGGACCTCGTACTGGAACGGAAGACCGATGCGTGCGGAACGAATTAACCTCCGATTTAGTAATCAAACCCTTGAATTAGCTCTAAAAAATGCAACTGCACCTGTAACAGATACCTAAACTTCAGCATGGAGCGCATCAAACTGCTTCAGGAACACAATATTACACCTATTTTAGTGTTTGACGGAGCTCCACTACCAGCCAAAGCTCAGGAGAATGCTACTCGTGGCAGGTCTGGTAGATACAATTGCAGCTAAAATTTAGCTTTATGTGACTAAATTTTAGCTTGCAGATCTCGCGCGGACTGGAAACTCAAGGCTAAAAAACTATTGCAGGAGAATAACGATGACCAAAACAGTGGAGCAGTGGACGCAGCCTGTAAGAGGGCGTTGTCCGTGACCAATGAGATGGTCATGACCCTCATCGCAGCTCTGCGACGATGAACATCACATTTTACGTCGCTCCGTACGAGGCAGATGCCCAGCTGGCGTTTCTATCAAGGCAGAAGATCGTGGACGTGGTCATATCCGAAGACGCGGACTGTGTCCCGTATGGCGTCAAGACTGTGCTCTTCAAGTTGAACCAAGATGGTTGGGGCAGTGAACTCAAAAGAAGGAGTCTGGGAGCGAATGAGGAGTTGTCGTTCGTTGGGTGGACGGAAGAGATGGTTTGTAGTCTATTTTGTAGGTGCGTATGATTTGTACTGAGCGAGATTCGTTTTGTGGTTGAGCAGTTTATTCAACTATGTGTGCTTGCCGGGTGCGACTACTGTCCGTCTATCCGTGGCGTCGGCATTATTACAGCCTACAAATTTGTTAGTGAATACAGAACACCAAGTGAGGTAATTGAGAAATCTGGAGACTATTATTTGACCGGAGGCTGACGTTTTGCAGGTTTTGACAGCATTACAGCAACAAAAGGGATCATCACTCCCTAAAGAATTCGCACGACATTTTTACTCGGCGATCCTCACGTATCGTCATCAGCTCGTATTTGATCCTCGCGATGCGGTACGTATAAGTGTTCACCGTTTAGTTGAGGTTTTCATACTGTATATTTCTATTGTTTTCTAATATTTTGTTTGCTTGTTCATCATCAAACAGAAGCTGAAAATGCTGGGTCCACTGATGTTTCGAAAGACATTCTCCCACGGTGGATAAGGGGCTTCACTTTCTTGGCGATGTGGAACTTAGAGATGATGTTGTTGCGTCCATTGCATCGGGCCACATACATCCAGTTACACATGAAAGCTATGTGTGGAAAGATACCGTCGCTGCAGTGCTACTCGAAGAACAGCAGATAGTCTCAAATCCTAAACCGGCCAGGACGCGATCATCGACTTCTTCCGAAAGCAGTGGCCTGATAGTGCCCAACCGCCTTGAAATGGGCAAAGACTACACCACTAGTGCTGCTTCCAGACAACTCGTCACAAGAAGACTACGTCATCACCAAAAGGGCCGCAGTACCACGTGTTCGATACGAAAAAGCACGACCGTCATCGCAATCATCCTGGGGGCACTTGGATAGCGTTTTAGGTTCCTCAGATCATATCGTAAACTTTCGAAGCCCGAAGGTCAGCGAAAACTTCAAGCCACTAGCTCCATTACACGACCCCCCTTCATCGATAGGCATTTCCAGCGTCAACGCACAGGATCTCAAGGAGTTCGAGAGTCGTCCTGTACGCGACCACGTGAAGCGTGTCAGAAATCCTACCAACCGAAGGCGAGATGGGAAAGGCAGCGGGTTTGAAGGAGAGGTGCTATGCAGGGTCGAACAAGGTCAGACGTCATGTCTTGGAAGCAGCACTGGCGTCCGGTACAACACAGCAACAGCCAACCGCGACTCTGATCGTGAGACGGATGACGAGAATGCCCCACCTCTGCCAACGAAGCGACCTAAATTATTTGGATATCCCTCGTCGCCGCCGTCATCGCTGTCATCGCGGCTTTCAGAAGCCAGCAGTAAAAAGCAGCTCATCCGTCCGACACCATTCGGTTGCGGCCAGAGACCGTCGGCTAGTTCGACAGGTACCGTCGAGTTGGACTGGAAGCTGCCTCCTCGTCACTCGCAGCCACAACGCACCATCCAGTCCTCCAATCCAACAGCTCACTACACTTTTGCCACCTCGGCCGAGGAGAAATGGGATCGTATCCTAGGTGACGAAATCGACGACACCCATAGCATCCAGTAGGTGATCAAGAAGAAGCGAGCAGTCCTAGCAGCAATACTTCCAGTAACAATCGTCGCCAGCCTCTAGCTCCGATCAGTAATGCTAGCTGAGCGCGAGACTACCGGACTGAATACCAACACGGAGAGAAAGTCATAGCACTCGTCATTCCTAACGGATAGCGCTTCAAACCCTAGCTTCGAGCTACAAGGCCAAGCCTTCGGTGGCCGGTCGAGCTTCGTCGTCTTTGCCGCCACCTCGAGCCGCTTGTAGAGCGAAGAGCCGTCGTCTCCTGATCGCGTCCTCGTCTGCATTACTGAACCTCGTGGTCGGGATGCCAGCCCGTCCAGCATCTAGCACTGCTACGGGAACAGGTACGAAGTTGTTGTTCCTGTTGGTCTCTACGGGGCGTGTCACCGGCACCGGTGCCACCAACGCTGCACAGGTCGAGGCTCTCGAGTCACGAAGCTTGTCTCCTCCATCGACTCTTCCAGTGCTCGCATCCAGAGCGAGTTGTCACCGTTGGAATCGTGTGGGGCGCCTCCATCGACACCACCTCGACGTCCGAAGCGGTCCCGCTGGTAGTCCCTCAGTGGGGGCATTTTTTCCAGGAATCGAAGGTTTGCGGAGCTCATGGCCCGCTTTCGACGTGGCTGTTCATCGTTGTCCACCATACCGGGTTGTCTGAAATACACGGACAAGTGATCGTCACCGCTCACGTGCTTGGCACTAGGCGACGTCTGCGGACGTGACCGCTGGAAGTTCGAGCTCGAAGCGCCATGTCTTAGTCGGCAGCTTGCCAAATGCGAAAGCTTTGGTGAAGCTTTGTCTCAGTTCGCGCCGCTTTGCTCAGTCGTTTCGGGCAAAGAGACGCAGACTGCGATGTGTGCGATGTGTACGTTGCGCACTTGATTCCACTTGCAGAGCTCAAACTTTGGTTTGACTTGACTGCCTTCACGTCTGGATTGTTTCTGTCGTCTCCTGCTCGATTTGTTAATGCAGGTGTCGGCAGAGGCGCCATCTCCATCAAAGACAGGAAGGCAGTGATTGCAGTCCGGAACGAGACTCGAAAAACGAAAACGTCGGCTATTCGTGCGATGCTCTCTTATTGCAACCGACCAACACCTTCGCACGTGCGTTGAAAATGCACTGCATGTCCGTAGACCATAGTGTTATTGTTGCAGTTCCCTTGCCCTCCACCAAGCCCGTGATTCACCTGTCCGACTTCCTCTCCCCAGCTGTGAATCGTCCGATTGAGTGATCTGCCACTCGAACTTTGCAGCCACCGATATCTGTACGATAGACTCTGTAGAATCATCGATCTTCTCCATGTCACCGAGTCAATAGACTATTAATTAAAGAGCTCACATGACATTGTTCTACCCTGTGCAGTGAGCGGTATACCATCAGATACTACTATCGTAGAACGGTCTAAGCCAAAAAAATTGACATCAAAGGTGCCTGACCCGTACATGTAGATTATGGTTATGGCCCCAAACCAGTGAGTCTTGGGATATACTTCTACTACGAAGCACCTTCATGGTTGGCCGCTGTCTACCAATGCCTTAGATCAACGTAATCGGTCGGCTTTGCAGATCAACGTAATCGATCGGCTTTTGCAGAACCATCATACATGTACGAAAGCGGGGGGGGGGGTGTTGTTAACGTCAGTGGTAGGGTAACGTGATCGTTCATTCGTCGACCTTGCCACTGACGCGATCAATCGCGGGATATCATTTCGCAGCAAAACGATCGAGTCACTTGTGTTTTCACTTCTCGCTCTCAAATACCGATCTACCGATGGACGAGCAACTTATCAGCAAACGCACAAGTGGCATCAACGAGTCTTTCGTGACCGTAGAAGAACTTCAAATTGAACAGCAGGATGAACCAAATCCACATTGGAAGGGAGAACTGCGCGATCTATTCAAATTGGTGTTGCCAGTGGTACGTTTTGTTCAATGCATCCAGGTCAGCTAATTGATAGTTAATTCCATTTTGAAATACTTTCTATCAGACTGGAACCACTGTGTTGGAGTTTCTCCCGGGTTCGTATCCATCCTTTTGGCCGGTAATATGGATGTACCGGATACACAGCACTACGTGGACGCTGCTACGATATCCATTAT
>VOQZ01001338.1:0-15193 GCA_008079305.1 Phytophthora palmivora | reverse complement strand
ATTGTGGCTCGCTCGACGTACATGGGAGGAGGGACTCAAGGTGGAATCTACGTACTGGCCACTGGTCGAGACATTGGCCCAAGTGCTGAGCGAGATCGGAGATGTGGACGAGTATCGCAGGTTGCAGAATATCTCCGTCGGAACGATCCACATTGTGCTACAGTGAAGGTTTTGGACGGTGACTAAAGGAAGAGAGCACGACCAACGTCGAGAGATGTGAGCTCTTGAGTCGAGCACAGAAGATGGTGCAACATTTGAAAACATTGCTCATGAAGGATTCAAGAAGAGGAAAATGTTGCAACAAGAGATAAACGAGGAGTTGAGGATGAGGATGCAGACGAAGAGTTATGAAGTGAAACAGCCGTCGTGGAGTGCACTGGGTAAGTGCTGTTGGAAGCTTTTGAGGAGAATAACAGGGACGAACATGCAGATGTGATGCGAACGAAAGTAGAGATAAAGCTTGGATATGACGAACAAAGTTGATAAGGAGATGGAGGTGGAGAAAGAGCTGGAGGTGTCAAACCGAGAAACAGATAATAGGAGAAATTGGATGTAGACAAGCAACCGTCTCAGGATGAGAGCGATCACCCACCCCCAGCAAAGCGTCCAAAGCACAAAGAAGTAGTGAAAGTCTCTGTTACCGTGGAGACATCGACGGGTATTTCGGATAATGATACACAAGACAGTGGTATTCTTTCTAGTGAAATGATGGAGTTTCAGCCGAGAAGACGGAAGTCACGTCGCAATGAGGAGCGACTGC
Organism: Phytophthora palmivora; assembly: GCA_008079305.1. Classification (NCBI taxonomy): domain Eukaryota; phylum Oomycota; class Peronosporomycetes; order Peronosporales; family Peronosporaceae; genus Phytophthora; species Phytophthora palmivora. The sequence goes on along the minus strand of VOQZ01001338.1, from coordinate 14,433 downwards.
GAGAAGAGCATGCTGCTGCAGTGAAGGAAGCCCGCGAAAAGGATTTGGCGTATCGTCTGGGAGCATTTCTCCCGGACTTCATCAACAAGGAAGATAGAGAATTCACCCCAGAATCTGTCTCCATCGAATGGCTACCACCATTGAATGTTGAGTTAATTGACGATGAGTTCCACATCTCGAATGCTAGCAAGGAGGTCCTGGCAAAAACGTCGTCATTTGCATTCACATCACCTTCAGAAGGGTCGACGGGTACTACAGAACTCCAATCTTCACAACCACCTTCACGGAAGCACGCCACACACCAGAACGTCCTCGTGTAGAATGTGTCACTGGTAATCAGATCGCAACTTTTATCAGCGAGAGTGAAGTCGGAACAGGTTCATCACGTGAGTAATAGATTTGGTGCTCTATTCCTTAATCAGTGCGGCGAATGGTATCACTTAAAACTTGGAAACGATACCGAAGATATCCACAGAGTATGTTCATGGCTGGAAAAGGCACTAAACGGAGAGTTAGATGTCACCAAAGTGGCAACACCGACTCAACCCAGCTTTATTAATGTTAGTGACCACTCCTTCATTCAAGGTAGCCGCTTCGAAGGGAACGGATTAACACTTGGTGCGCAACTTTTTCTACTGGAGCTGCGCTTTGATATGCTTCTGAAGCAGCCTATCCGTGGAAAAAGACGACGTAAGATGAGACGCCTTGTGGAGGTCCAACTAGCTCAGGCCCAGAAGCTTCTGTTTGAATTTGGTTGTTTGGAAGACTTGGAGGGAGCCCCAGGTTCCCCAACAGGGTGTGACTTCATCCGCTTGCTCTGGTTGATAGCGCGCATGTACGAACGTTGTGGAAATCCTCAGGTGGCACAAGACTACTTCATCAAATGCAGAAAGAAACTGATTGCACTTAGAGAAGATGATGGTAGTAAAGTCGATCACAACGCGGATTCTACGTTCCGAGTTGACTTACCGAATCAAAAGACCGATAACGAAATCACCCTTGAGATATTGGATGAGAAGATATCTGGGTTGCGTTTTTCGGACGTGTGTTCCGAAGCTCAACGCTTCTTCGAGACTGAAAACCACGATCATGTCATCTCAACTTTGTTGGGTCATTTCTTCCCTTTTAAGCAAGCCCCGGATGACAGACTTCCTAAACGAGTTTGGGGTTGATGACGATGATCTCTCAAATCGGGGTGACGGAAACAAGAAACTTTTCGAGATGGTGCTTGAATCATTTAGCCACTGCTGCAAATATTCAGCGGAAGATACAGTGTTGTTTTTGCTGACTACTCTTTATTATGTGATCGAGTTTTTGGATGGACTCTCTGTGAAGATCGAGGAGAGCATCACTGATGACTCACCAGATGAGTTATGTGCAAATACTCTCGCTGCCATGGCCTTCATACTACTACAGCTTACCAGCGACAATTGTGAGCGAGTAAATCACCGTGACCATAAATTGCTGCTGCGTGGACTCTGTGTGAGGTGCCTGAAACCATCTATTTTGTTGCGTTTCGACACTCCTAGCGACATCCTGTCGATGATACGTGTTTCATTGGAAATTGGTATGACCGCAGAATCAAATTGTGCTGATGATGATGATACGGCCCAGCGAATGATCGGAGTGGATTCTATGGCTAGACTGCTGTATATGATTCGATCTCTATCTGGTGAAGAATTTCAGAATTTATTCACACTGGTTCCTCATCCCGTTAAGAGAAAGCAACCGCGTCGTGATCGCATCCGGCTGATTGTCGTGGAACTCATTCGCGCTCTGAATCGGGCCTTCCGCGATGACGACAAGCTTGCGCTGTCATTCCCACTGGAGAAACGGTCTGCACTAATGACGTTGTGTTGTACGTTGATGAAAGAGGAGGAAGAAACTGTGGCACGAAGCGATGGAAAGACCCCGAAGCAACTTGTTGGTAATGGAGCCATCTTGTTTGTTCTGCTGTATGAGAGTTATTGTCGTCCAGACCCAGATACGCTGCCGACTCGGTTAGTTGAGTTGATTCATCTTCTACATGAGAGGCTTGGGCAGCATGGTATATGCGGCTTGACATATTTTTCTGGGGTGCGATCTTCAGGTGATTCTCACGGGATATCATGCTTTCTCGAATTATGCACTGTGTTGTTGAACAAGTTTGTAAAACAAAAAACAAGTGTTCGGGATGAAGAACTATCTCTAATAAAATCAGATCAAGACAGTGCTGAAGAGGATAATGATGAAGATGACGAGGAGGAAGCTGAGTATCGTTTTCAGAAAGAAGTTTGCCAATGCTATCGCTGCTTGTACGATGTGCAAATTTTACCCGGATGCGAAGATCACAAAACGGGTGCCACCTTTGCTTCTCTTCAAAGCGCAGAGCAGGCCCTCAAGCATAAGGACGCATTACGGCTGACTCGCTTCGCTGTACCAATACTTTTGGCCACAAAGCCGAAAAATAATGGCCAAAAGAAAGAACGGCTTAAGCTGCTGTATGCTGTCCGAGATGCTCTCTCCGACTCCAGCTTCGCTGCTCTATCTGTACAACCCGTGACGATATCTCCTCCATTAGAAGCGTACCTAGCTCCAAGGGGTCTGCTACACGGAGAGGTAGTAATGCCATTCCCACTCGCCACCGGTAGGACGACTACAAAATCAGCTGATGAAGCTTGCTTAGGGCATTTGTGGTATTTGATGGGCGCAAACTTCATTCTTGGACGAGTAAAACGGCGAGGAAATCTCAATGAACTGATGGAAATGGAGCAGCAAGTACGAGAGCGTGTGGAGTTCTTGATGAAAGATGTATTATACTATCATCCTGACCGAATTGACTCGTGGGTTCGTTTGGGAAAGACGATGAAGGAATTGTATCATGCTGCCACAGATGCATTTGCAGCTGTGCTCGGGCAAAAAATGAGAATCCGAGCATTCCAGTGGTATACAACAAAGGTTCTTAATAATTACCACGACGTGAGATCATTTGAAATCTCTCACGGACAAAATCATCCCGACATACTGTCATTTCACAACGTTGTTTTGGGTTGGAATTTGTTCAAGAAGATAAAAGAATGGCAGGGTAAAGATGCTGACAGTCACAAAGCTGGCAACAAAGCTTCTTCTTCGATGGATTCTAAGGAAGTGGCAAAAGAGAACAGTATGCAGGATCACACTTCTCAGAGTAATGTCCCGATTGAAGAATTTGCTACGGTTTACATCGTGCAAGTGATTGAATTTGCTAGACGATGCTTTGAAATGGCTGCGCGTTTAGCTGAAGAGGCCGCTAAAAAACATGAACAGAATATGCACAAGAATGCTGCTACAAACGGTGATGAAGAAAGTGACTTTGACGAAGAACTAAACGATCTGCAGAACAAAATTATCGAGTGCAACGAAGAGTCCGGCTTGCTGCTGTATAATGTACTGCAAGAATTCTCTTTAATGAAGGGTGTAAATCTTGCGTTATTTCCACGCGAAGTATATTCGCGTTTAACTCAAGAAGCGCTGGCATACTTCCGAAGAGGATTGAAGGTCTGTGAGTCCAACGAGGAAGCCCACGAAGATCACTTTCGCCTGCAATACATGATCGGCAAAACTTTGAAGAAAAGACGATGGTTAGAACTTCGCCAGCAGGCTACATCTGATCCAGAGGCGCTATCCACTGCAACGGAAATCGCCGAATGTTTTGCTAAGGCAGAGGCAGCTCGTGAAGAGGGAGACAGAGAGCATGCTCTCGTTCATGCATTTTACTCACTGCAAGCATTGCGTATAGACCTCACAATTAGCGAGTCGCCGTCCATATCGGCCTTGCGCTTGGTTTGCAAGCATTTTTACGAAGAAGAGGAAGACATGGATGAAGAAGAAAACGACGACGACAGTGCTGCTTCGACTCCTTCAGCCACAGAAGCAGACGAAAAGGACAGCCAGGAGGATAAGGTGGCTATTTCTAAGAACGCTGCAAAAAACACCTGCTTCAAAGACAATGATCCCAGTGATGTCAAAAACGCCACCACAACAAAGGAAACGATTCTTACATTACTATCCAATGCCGAATGTGACGAGACTACTCGAGAATTGAACGTCACTCTAGCGCGAGGATGGCTTGCGTTGAACATTATCGAAGCTCTGGAGTCAATTCCAGACGAGGACCGATACTTCCATCCATCTCGATATGTGCTGGCACGTATAGTGTATTGGCTGTCGACTTGTTACTCAGCTCTTGAACAAAGCGGACTGAAGGACGACAGCGTCGCCGCACTACTCGATGCTGTGCGAGCTCGTCGAAATGAAGAAAAGGTGGAGGGTCCTTCTGACGCGGCAGCACGGGCACTAAAGGAAATGGCTCCCATCTTTGACAAACGACGGCCTCAGATTGTGGCAATCTGGTTTTCAGAGTACATCCCGACTGCCAAGAAATTTGAGGAGCTCAATCAGCGGCAGATGAAATATGACTACTATCGTCTCAAGTATTGGCGGTTTTATATTGTGCTACTACAAGAAAACGGAGCTTATGCAAGGCTGAAAGAAGTGGGATCTTGGGTGCTAGCTTGCAAAGAAGATCATGATGTAATTGATATTATGCTTGGCATTGTACTTCACGCACGAGGAAAGGTGCTTCGAAGCCGGCTCTTTGAGTTCTTAGACTCGCTGGAGAGAGTTGCTATTGAAAGACCAGTAACAGACGCGATGAACGTGATGACCCAGACACAATTACCAGGGGAAGACCGACCAGTGGACTCGCTTCTGAAGCAGCTGGCGAAGACGTACACGTACTACCTGGACGTGTTGAATGCTCAAGAGCGCTTGATGCATGTAATGGATGATTGCGGATTGTTGTTGGAGAATGCTGAGCTCCCCTTGGTGGTAGTGTTCTTCATAGGAGCGATCAAATACCAGTCGGAGATACGGCTGCTGGAGAAGGATACCGTGATATTGGATCGAGACTTCGGTGCCAACGTTACTGTCATCAACAACGCTTTTCGTCGGGACGAATTACCTCCTCGCATCTACGACGCACAAGGTCGAGAAGCTTGGAAGGCGTATTTAGACGCTGCACGCTCGTTCTGCGAAGAGAAGTGGCCTGAACGTTCAGGGAAGGGGAAACCATTGAAGAAGCACCCACGTCCGAAGACCGCTGCTGCTAATGCCGGTGCCAGCACTACCGACGCAGGTCAGCTAGCCGCAATCGGATCGAACTAACCAGCTCGATCGCAACAAGTTGGATTATTTACACAATGCTCCTTAGCTGCAGCTCAGCCATCTACTGTGATTGCAAACTATTGTCGAGGAGCACGCAGTGGATGTCCTGCTCCACGCGTCGAATATGATCCTGGATAGCTGTTGTGTCCGTGTCATCTGCGTGACTCGGGAAGCCCTACAACAGCAAAATCAGAGCACGTATGAGCATGAATCTACTGTTGAAGCCAATCATCGTTGTCACCTGCACAGATCGAGCGAAGCGACGGTAGAACTCGCGCGTGTTGGGGTCCAATTGACGACTTTCGCGGAGAATGCGGCGATACAGACTGCGTGAGTTTCGCTGGGCCTGAGCAAGTGTAAGAGGCATGATTGAAAAAACTGGCAGGAGAGGAAGTGAGTCAGCGTGAAAAAAGGCAACTATTCGTCATAGATACGCATCAGCAGTAAAGTCCCGTCACACGTCGCATACTCTTCTTATTGGCCAGAACGAAGACATTTCATCCACTTAAAATGTATTAGAGTGATGGTCACTTCAAAATTTTCATCCAGTCAAAAGCTTCCGACTTGGCGCTAAATTCAAATTCCCAAGACATCGAAGCTTTAGCGATGGGCGTGGCAGGTCTGCTGCCGGTGCTGAAGAGCGTCACAGATCAGGTACACGTGTCTAAGTACGCGGGCAAGACTGCTGGCGTGGATGCTTCTGGTTGGCTGTACAAAGGCGCGTATAGCTGCGCGGTGGACCTCGTACTGGAACGGAAGACCGATGCGTGCGGAACGAATTAACCTCCGATTTAGTAATCAAACCCTTGAATTAGCTCTAAAAAATGCAACTGCACCTGTAACAGATACCTAAACTTCAGCATGGAGCGCATCAAACTGCTTCAGGAACACAATATTACACCTATTTTAGTGTTTGACGGAGCTCCACTACCAGCCAAAGCTCAGGAGAACGCTAGTCGTGGCAGGTCTGGTAGATACAATTGCAGCTAAAATTTAGCTTTATGTGACTAAATTTTAGCTTGCAGATCTCGCGCGGACTGGAAACTCAAGGCTAAAAAACTATTGCAGGAGAATAACGAAGACCAAGACAGTGGAGCAGTGTACGCAGCCTGTAAGAGGGCGTTGTCCGTGACCAATGAGATGGTCATGACCCTCATCGCAGCTCTGCGACGAATGAACATCACATTTTACGTCGCTCCGTACGAGGCGGACGCCCAGCTGGCGTTTCTATCAAGGCAGAAGATCGTGGACGTGGTCATATCCGAAGACGCGGACTGTATCCCGTATGGCGTCAAGACTGTGCTCTTCAAGTTGAACCAAGATGGTTGGGGCAGTGAACTCAAAAGAAGGAGTCTGGGAGCGAATGAGGAGTTGTCGTTCGTTGGGTGGACGGAAGAGATGGTTTGTAGTCTATTTTGTAGGTGTGTATGGTTTATACTGAGCAAGATTCGTGTTGTGGTTGAGCAGTTTATTCAACTTTGTGTGCTTGCCGGGTGCGACTACTGTCCGTCTATCCGTGGCGTCGGTATTATTACAGCCTACAAATTTGTTAGTGAATACAGAACACCAAGTGAGGTAATTGAGAAATCTGGAGACTATTATTTGACCGGAGACTGACGTTTTGCAGGTTTTGACAGCATTGCAGCAACAGAAGGGATCATCACTCCCTAAAGAATTCGCACGACATTTTTACTCGGCGATCCTCACGTATCGTCATCAGCTCGTATTTGATCCTCGCGATGCGGTACGTATAGGTTTTCATACTGTATATTTCTATTGTTTTCTGATATTTTGTTTGCTTGTTCATCATCAAACAGAAGCTGAAAATGCTGGGTCCACTAGATGTTTCGAAAGACATTCTCCCACAGGTGGATAAGGGGCTTCACTTTCTTGGCGATGTGGAACTTAGAGATGATGTTGTTGCGTCCATTGCATCGGGCCACATACATCCAGTCACACATGAAAGCTATGTGTGGAAAGATATCGCCGCTGCAGTGATACTGGAAGAACAGCAGATAGTCTCAAATCCTAAACCGGCCAGGACGCGATCATCGACTTCTTCCGAAAGCAGTGGCCTGATAGTGCCCAACCGCCTTGAAATGGGCAAAGACTACACCACTAGTGCTGTTCCAGACAACTCGTCACAAGAAGACTACGTCATCACTAAAAGGGCCGCAGTACCACGTGTTCGATACGAAAAAGCACGACCGTCATCGCAATCATCCTGGGGGCACTTGGATAGCGTTTTAGGTTCCTCAGATCATATCGTAAACTTTCGAAGCCCGAAGGTCAGCGAAAACTTCAAGCCACTAGCTCCATTACACGACCCCCCTTCATCGATAGGCAGTTCCAGCGTCAACGCACAGGATCTCAAGGAATTCGAGAGTCGTCCTGTCCGCGAACGCGTGAAGCGTGTCAGAAATCCTACCAACCGAAGGCGAGATGGCAAAGGCAGCGGGTTTGAAGGAGAGGTGCTATGCAGGGTCGAACAAGGTCAGGCGTCTTGTCTTGGAAGCAACACTACCGTCCGGTACAACACAGCACCAGCCAACTGCGACTCTGATCGTGAGACGGATGACGAGAATGCCCCACCTCTGCCAACGAAGCGACCTAAATTATTTGGATATCCCTCGTCGCCGCCGTCATCGCTGTCATCGCGGCTTTCCGAAGCCAGCAGTAAAAAGCAGCTCATCCGTCCGACACCATTCGGTTGCGGCCAAAGACCGTCGGCTAGTTCGACAGGTACCGTCGAGTTGGACTGGAAGCTGCCTCCTCGTCACTCGCAGCCACAACGCACCATCCAGTCCTCCAACCCAACAACTCACTACACTTTTGCCATCTCGGCCGAGGAGAAATGGGATCGTATCCTAGGTGGCGAAATCGACGACACCCATAGCATCCAGGTAGGTGATCAAGAAGAAGCGAGCAGTCCTAGCAGCAATACTTCCAGTAACAATCGTCGCCAGCCTCTAGCTCCGATCAGTAATGCTAGCTGAGTGAGCGAGACTACCGGACTGAATACCAACACGGAGAGAAAGTCATAGCACTCGTCATTCCTAACGGATAGCGCTTCAAACCCTAGCTTCGAGCTACAAGGCCAAGCCTTCGGTGGCCGGTCGAGCTTCGTCGTCTTTGCCGCCACCTCGAGCCGCTTGTAGAGCGAAGAGCCGTCGTCTCCTGATCGCGTCCTCGTCTGCATTACTGAACCTCGTGGTCGGGATGCCAGCCCGTCCAGCATCTAGCACTGCTACGGGACAGGTACGAAGTTGTTGTTCCTGTTGGTCTCTACGGGGCGTGGCACCGGCACCGGTGCCACCAACGCTGCACAGGTCGAGGCCTCTCGAGTCACGAAGCTTGTCTCCTCCATCGACTCTTCCAGTGCTCGCATCCAGAGCGAGTTGTCACCGTTGGAATCGTGTGGGGCGCCTCCATCGACACCACCTCGACGTCCGAAGCGGTCCCGCTGGTAGTCCCTCAGTGGGGGCATTTTTTCCAGGAACCGAAGGTTTGCGGAGCTCATGGCCCGCTTTCGACGTGGCTGTTCATCGTTGTCCACCATACCGGGTTGTCTGAAATACACGGACAAGTGATCGTCACCGCTCACGTGCTTGGCATTAGGCGACGTCTGCGGACGTGACCGCTTGGAAGTTCGAGCTCGAAGCGCCATGTCTTAGTCGGCAGCTTGCCAAATGCGAAAGCTTTGGTGAAGCTTTGTCTCAGTTCGCGCCGCTTTGCTCAGTCGTTTCGGGCAAAGAGACGCAGACTGCGATGTGTGCGATGTGTACGTTGCGCACTTGATTCCACTTGCAGAGCTCAAACTTTGGTTTGACTTGACTGCCTTGGGCCAAGTGCACGTCTGGATTGTTTCTGTCGTCTCCTGCTCGATTTGTTAATGCAGGTGTCGGCAGAGGCGCCATCTCCATCAAAGACAGGAAGGCAGTGATTGCAGTCCGGAACGAGACTCGAAAAACGAAAACGTCGGCTATTCGTGCGATGCTCTCTTATTGCAACCGACCAACACCTTCGCACGTGCGTTGAAAATGCACTGCATGTCCGTAGACCATAGTGTTATTGTTGCAGTTCCCTTGCCCTCCACCAAGCCCGTGATTCACCTGTCCGACTTCCTCTCCCCAGCTGTGAATCGTCCGATTGAGTGATCTGCCACTCGAATTTTGCAGCCACCGATATCTGTACGATAGACTCTGTAGAATCATCGATCTTCTCCATGTCACCGAGTCAATAGACTATTAATTAAAGAGCTCACATGACATTGTTCTACCCTGTGCAGTGAGCGGTATACCATCAGATACTACTATCGTAGAACGGTCTAAGCCAAAAAAATTGACATCAAAGGTGCCTGACCCGTACATGTAGATTATGGTTATGGCCCCAAACCAGTGAGTCTCGGGATATACTTCTACTACCAAAGCACCTTCATGGTTGGCCGCTGTCTACCAATGCCTTAGATCAACGTAATCGGTCGGCTTTGCAGATTAACGTAATCGATCGGCTTTTGCAGAACCATCATACATGTACGAAAGCGGGGGGGGGGGTGTTGTTAACGTCAGTGGTAGGGTAACGTGATCGTTCATTCCGTCGACCTTGCCACTGACGCGATCAATCGCGGGATATCATTTCGCAACAAACGATCGAGTCACTTTGTATTTTCACTTCTCGCTCTCAACTACCGATCTACCGATGGACGAGCAACTTATCAGCAAACGCACAAGTGGCATCAACGAGTCTTTCGTGACCGTAGAAGAACTTCAAATTGAACAGCAGGATGAACCGAATCCACATTGGAAGGGAGAACTGCGCGATCTATTCAAATTGGTGTTGCCAGTGGTACGTTTTGTTCAATGCATCCAGGTCAGCTAATTGATAGTTAATATCCATTTTGAAATACTTTACTATCAGACTGGAACCACTGTGTTGGAGTTTCTCCCGGGTTTCGTATCCATCCTTTTGGCCGGTAATATGGATGTACCGGATACACAGCACTACGTGGACGCTGCTACGATATCCATTATGGTATGTGGAGTTGACAATGGTTGTTTGAACGACACCACTGATGAGATTTTTTGATCAATTTGCAGCTTCTGAATGTTACAGCGCTTTCACTTGGTTTGGGTCTTGCATCGGCACTTGACACTTTGTGCTCCCAAGCGTACGGTGCCAAACAATTCGAGAAAATTGGCATTTACTTCCAAACCGGAGTTTTGTCTCTCTCGGTGGCACTTGTCCCCATGGTCGTGGTCAATTCGTTTGCAGAGCCAATTCTGAATGCACTTGGACAGCACGCAGAGGTAACTCATTTGTCGCGAGATTTCTCACGGTTGATGCTACCTGGACTACCATTCCTCTTTTTGTACGAACTCGTGAGGAAAGTGATGCAGACCCAAAACATCGTGAAGCCGCTTGTCATCATCGCAGTCATTGGCAACATTGTCAACTTTGTTACTGGATATGTGCTGGCATACCACACATCGCTGGGATTCAATGGTATCGCTGTTGGAAGAACGCTGGGGAACGTCACACTCCCTCTACTTTTGGTACCTTATTTCATGTGGAAACCGGAGCAGCTTCGTCAGTGGTGGTGCAGCGGGTGGAACCTCAAGCAGGCCATGCATCACATCGGTCTGTTCTGGCGCATCGGATCTTCCGGTATGGTAATGATGTCGGTTGAAGTCTGGGCTTTCGAGATCCTGTCCATTATGGCTGGTGTGCTGCCTAACAGCGTCGTTGCGCTAGCTACGCACTCGGTGTTGATGAACGTCAACGTGATGCTTTGGACGGTGTTCTACGGAATCGCAGTGGCTGCCAGTATTCGAGTTGGTAATTGTTTGGGGGCCAACCAACCCAAGAAGGCGAAAATGGCTCGCAATCTCGCGCTTGCGATGACATTAGCAGTCTCACTGGTATTTACGATTCTGCTCTTCAGTCTTAGTGACCACATCCCGCGTCTGTTTCTAAGCAGCGACGAAAGTATCGACCTCGCTTCGAAGATCATGGCAGCCTGGTCACCCCTTGAGATTGCTGACGGTCTCAACGCTGTCATGCAAGGTATTTTCCGCGGAGCAGGCAAACAACGATCCGCTGCCATTGCTAATGTGGTCGGCTACTACGGAGGAGGAATCTCGTTGGCGGCAATTCTTGCTTTCGCTTTAGATCAGGGAGTCGAAGGTTTGTGGTGGGGAATCGGTTTCGGCATCGTAGCGACTTTGGTGGCAATGACTTTCATGATGCTGCACTACTGGAAATGGGACGAGCTCGCGGACGATGCTCGCCAACGCACTGCGCACTAATCACGCCGTAATTGCTGTTTACATTTTGATAAGTGTCGCTGGATAGCAACGAATTAATACAATAACCAGCAATTGCGAGTTGACGAATGTCGTATTGAATGCGTAGTGCAGTTTGCATGTGTTTATGCTACAAGTATGTGCATGTAGTAATTTACAACATGTTCTACTACGTACTACTAGTAGTACAAGCTTCATCCAGCATGAAGCTCATAGTCTCATTGATGCCACAGTTTTTGGCGTGGACAGCATATTTTTTCTCATCATCACAACGACTAAGTTGAGAAAGGAAAGCTCAATATGTACTTCGAAGATTTTGTATTATCAAGCTTGTTGATGTAGCCACATCGGTGATTTGTTATCCACCATTTCAACGGACTCGCTCGTGTCTAAGCAGAAGTTGCAGGATTTAGAGGTGTTACTTCCACTTCCAGAGGGCCCTTGACCGGGATACCGATGGAGAATTCGTACGTAAGCTTCCATGGGTCTTCAACGGTCTTGATATCGAACTTGCTGAAAAGCGTTGCCAGGGTCATCTTCAACTGCATCATGGCAAACCTCTGGCCGATGCACACGTGTTGGCCGGAACCGAAGGCACTAAACTTGAACGGTGAAAATACACGCAATTTCCAGTCGTTGGGTCAATCATGCGCTCAGGCTTAAACTCGAGAGCGTCCTCACCCCACGATGTCTTATTGCGTCCGTTGCAGTAGGACGAAACCATGATAGTCTGGCCCTTTCGGATAAAAGTGCCGTCAACCAGCGTCGTGTCCTGCATGGCTTCACGTGCGATAAAACCCGTAGACGGGGTCAGACGCATGTTCTCCTTGATGACGGCCTCAAGGTACACAAGGTTGCGAACTTGTTCCTGTGTTGGCACCTTAATCTCTCCCGTGAATAGACCAGGAAGCTTCTCCTTCATCTCTTCTCGGACCTTCTTCAGGATCTCCGGGTAGCGGTTCATCATGACGATGAACCAACTCATGCTGTGCGCTGTCGTGTCCTTACCAGCAAAGATGAAAGTCATCACCATATCGCGCATAATAGTGACATCATCGTCTTCGATGTGCATATCTTCGGAGTCTCGGAGGTTGCTCTCCATGAAGAGCGAGATTAAATCCTTAGCAACCATCTTTTCACCCTTGGCAGCGAGCTCCGCCTTCTTATTCATTGACTCCAAGATCACCTTATTGATGAAGTTGTGCATGGTTGCGATATCGTTCTGGAAGACCTTCTCCCAACCAATATTCAAGAATCTCTTGATCCTCCAAATCCAGATCGGCGTTTGAACACGGACAGCAAACCCGACACCAGCACTATCAAAAGCCTCGAGGAATTCGTGGTCCTCTTCGCGGTCAGGGCTGTTCTTGAGCGTGTCTAACTCAACTCCAAAGCCAATCTTGGAGATGACATCCATAGTGAAATGGAGGAGTTCTTCCTTGAGACTAAACGGTTGACCGCGTTTCCAGTAAATGTCCAAGACGTCCAAGAAGACCTCAAGTTTCTCACTCACAGCAGATTCCATGGCATCCTTCATCATCTGCATAGAAAAGAGGTGACTGGCCGTCTTGCGGTGGTAGAACCATTGATCACCATCAGCAATAATCATACCATTACCGAAGATATCTTTGCTCGTGTACTGACCCACTGGTCCACGCAGAAACACGTGACCTTGAGTCGCCATTGCGTCTTCAATTGTTTCTGGAGACGAAAGCACAATCGTCTCGGGACGTCCAGGGATGTGATACATCCACGGTCGGTTGTCGAACTCGGCCGATTGCTCATACAGCCAGTCATGGAAGCGATCAACGGTGCCACCAATATCCAACAAACTTTTGAGAATAGGTAGCGTGGATTTGGGCATCGGTGGCACCCTCCGACCTTCACTTGTCTTGGTTTTCTTGCTCTTGTGCAAAAGCAACGACAGTCCCAAACTCACGGCGACTGCAGCAGCAGCAGTGACGGCCAAGTCATTTCTGTCGCCGAAAAGCTCCGTGACAGTTTTCATGGGGAAGAGTCAAACTTGGTGGTACGATTCCGATGGTCTGGCGATCGAGGAGTCAAAAGCTTGAATGAGACCGATACGAACGGAGGGAACACATCGCATCTTTCGTCCTGACGATCCGCACATTGACGCCATGCCTGAAGAAAAAGGCCAAAGATTTACATTTGGGAGCCATACTCTACCCGAGTTTTCACTTGTGCCAATCTTCCGAGGTCCAGTGCTCGTTGAGGCCACAGCCAGGCTACCGAATATGCAATACAGTACAGTTGTGGTGCAGACTACATGTAGTTTCTCTCTCAGATATACATACAAATATGTAGAGAATGTAAAACTTCGAATGTGTTTAGGAGCATGGCTACTCCCGCTTGGCCTCCTACGCATAATTCCAGGACTTTAATGGAATACTATTAATACTCATTCGGCAAGCAGTAAGCTCAATTGGAGTTATAGAGCTCAGTAGACCAGCGCTCTGGGTTTACACTACACGGGGTTGGTCCTACTAGTTAGCCTCTTGTTGATTTAACACTTTCCGAGGCCATGCCTGTAATCGGTGATGTGTACGCGAACATGGGGAATGGAATAGCACAATGCACAAAATATTTGAAATGATTGCAAAAAATAGCTTTGTTTATGAATTTTTCAGCAGTAAAAATAAATTATTTCTCAAAAGTTTTCTCCTATTTTAACCCCTTAAACAAAGTCGACTTAAGCGTCGACTTTGCAAAAGGAGGGGGAAATGCCTTTTTGGCAGCGTTTTGAGACGCGCTGCGCGAGATACCAATCCACACATTCTTAAAATCGGGAGACAGGATTTGAGACAACAACGGCAAACCCGATACGAATTTGACGAGCGGTGAATTTTCACGGTATATTTTATGATTGTTGCGCGCCATTCTTTCGAAAGCGGAATGCCATTGTGTATGATATTAGTAAGACAAAATT
>VOQZ01001337.1:0-140256 GCA_008079305.1 Phytophthora palmivora | reverse complement strand
AGACGCCTTGTGGAGGTCCAACTAGCTCAGGCCCAGAAGCTTCTGTTTGAATTTGGTTGTTTGGAAGACTTGGAGGGAGCCCCAGGTTCCCCAACAGGGTGTGACTTCATCCGCTTGCTCTGGTTGATAGCGCGCATGTACGAACGTTGTGGAAATCCTCAGGTGGCACAAGACTACTTCATCAAATGCAGAAAGAAACTGATTGCTTAGAGAAGATGATGGTATAAAGTCGATCACAACGCGGATTCTACGTTCCGAGTTGACTTACCGAATCAAAAGACCGATAACGAAATCACCCTTGAGATATTGGATGAGAAGATATCTGGGTTGCGTTTTTCGGACGTGTGTTCCGAAGCTCAACGCTTCTTCGAGACTGAAAACCACGATCATGTCATCTCAACTTTGTTGGGTCATTTCTTCCCTTTTAAGCAAGCTCCCCGGATGACAGACTTCCTAAACGAGTTTGGGGTTGATGACGATGATCTCTCAAATCGGGGTGACGGAAACAAGAAACTTTTCGAGATGGTGCTTGAATCATTTAGCCACTGCTGCAAATATTCAGCGGAAGATACAGTGTTGTTTTGCTGACTACTCTTTATTATGTGATCGAGTTTTTGGATGGACTCTGTGAAGATCGAGGAGAGCATCACTGATGACTCACCAGATGAGTTATGTGCAAATACTCTCGCTGCCATGGCCTTCATACTACTACAGCTTACCAGCGACAATTGTGAGCGAGTAAATCACCGTGACCATAAATTGCTGCTGCGTGGACTCTGTGTGAGGTGCCTGAAACCATCTATTTTGTTGCGTTTCGACACTCCTAGCGACATCCTGTCGATGATACGTGTTTCATTGGAATTGGTATGACCGCAGAATCAAATTGTGCTGATGATGATGATACGGCCCAGCGAATGATCGGAGTGGATTCTATGGCTAGACTGCTGTATATGATTCGATCTCTATCTGGTGAAGAATTTCAGAATTTATTCACACTGGTTCCTCATCCCGTTAAGAGAAAGCAACCGCGTCGTGATCGCATCCGGCTGATTGTCGTGGAGAACTCATTCGCGCTCTGAATCGGGCCTTCCGCGATGACGACAAGCTTGCGCTGTCATTCCCACTGGAGAAACGGTCTGCACTAATGACGTTGTGTTGTACGTTGATGAAAGAGGAGGAAGAAACTGTGGCACGAAGCGATGGAAAGACCCCGAACAACTTGTTGGTAATGGAGCCATCTTGTTTGTTCTGCTGTATGAGAGTTATTGTCGTCCAGACCCAGATACGCTGCCGACTCGGTTAGTTGAGTTGATTCATCTTCTACATGAGAGGCTTGGGCAGCATGGTATATGCGGCTTGACATATTTTTCTGGGGTGCGATCTTCAGGTGATTCTCACGGGATATCATGCTTTCTCGAATTATGCACTGTGTTGTTGAACAAGTTTGTAAAACAAAAAACAAGTGTTCGGGATGAAGAACTATCTCTAATAAAATCAGATCAAGACAGTGCTGAAGAGGATAATGATGAAGATGACGAGGAGGAAGCTGAGTATCGTTTTCAGAAAGAAGTTTGCCAATGCTATCGCTGCTTGTACGATGTGCAAATTTTACCCGGATGCGAAGATCACAAAACGGGTGCCACCTTTGCTTCTCTTCAAAGCGCAGAGCAGGCCCTCAAGCATAAGGACGCATTACGGCTGACTCGCTTCGCTGTACCAATACTTTTGGCCACAAAGCCGAAAAATAATGGCCAAAAGAAAGAACGGCTTAAGCTGCTGTATGCTGTCCGAGATGCTCTCTCCGACTCCAGCTTCGCTGCTCTATCTGTACAACCCGTGACGATATCTCCTCCATTAGAAGCGTACCTAGCTCCAAGGGGTCTGCTACACGGAGAGGTAGTAATGCCATTCCCACTCGCCACCGGTAGGACGACTACAAAATCAGCTGATGAAGCTTGCTTAGGGCATTTGTGGTATTTGATGGGCGCAAACTTCATTCTTGGACGAGTAAAACGGCGAGGGAAATCTCAATGAACTGATGGAAATGGAGCAGCAATACGAGAGCGTGTGGATTCTTGATGAAAGATGTATTATACTATCATCCTGACCGAATTGACTCGTGGGTTCGTTTGGGAAAGACGATGAAGGAGTTGTATCATGCTGCCACAGATGCATTTGCAGCTGTGCTCGGGCAAAAAATGAGAATCCGAGCATTCCAGTGGTATACAACAAAGGTTCTTAATAATTACCAGGATGTGAGATCATTTGAAATCTCTCACGGACAAAATCATCCCGATATACTGTCATTTCACAACGTTGTTTTGGGTTGGAATTTGTTCAAGAAGATAAAAGAATGGCAGGGTAAAGATGCTGACAGCCACAAAGCTGGCAACAAGCTTCTTCTTCGATGGATTCTAAGGAAGTGGCAAAAGAGAACAGTATGCAGGATCAAACTTCTCAGAGTAATGTCCCGATTGAAGAATTTGCTACGGTTTACATCGTGCAAGTGATTGAATTTGCTAGACGATGCTTTGAAATGGCTGCGCGTTTAGCTGAAGAGGCCGCTAAAAAACATGAACAGAATATGCACAATAATGCTGCTACAAACGGCTGATGAAGAAAGTGACTTGACGAAGAACTAAACGATCTGCAGAACAAAATTATCGAGTGCAACGAAGAGTCCGGCTTGCTGCTGTATAATGTACTGCAAGAATTCTCTTTAATGAAGGGTGTAAATCTTGCGTTATTTCCACGCGAAGTATATTCGCGTTTAACTCAAGAAGCGCTGGCATACTTCCGAAGAGGATTGAAGGTCTGTGAGTCCAACGAGGAAGCCCACGAAGATCACTTTCGCCTGCAATACATGATCGGCAAAACTTTGAAGAAAAAGATGGTTAGAACTTCGCCAGCAGGCTACATCTGATCCAGAGGCGCTATCCACTGCAACGGAAATCGCCGAATGTTTTGCTAAGGCAGAGGCAGCTCGTGAAGAGGGAGACAGAGAGCATGCTCTCGTTCATGCATTTTACTCACTGCAAGCATTGCGTATAGACCTCACAATCAGCGAGTCGCCGTCCATATCGGCCTTGCGCTTGGTTTGCAAGCATTTTTACGAAGAAGAGGAAGACATGGATGAAGAAGAAAACGACGACGACAGTGCTGCTTCGACTCCTTCAGCCACAGAAGCAGACGAAAAGGACAGCCAGGAGGGATAAGGTGGCTATTTCTAAGAACGCTGCAAAAAAACACCTGCTTCAAAGACAATGATCCCAGTGATGTCAAAAACGCCACCACAACAAAGGAAACGATTCTTACATTACTATCCAATGCCGAATGTGACGAGACTACTCGAGAATTGAACGTCACTCTAGCGCGAGGATGGCTTGCGTTGAACATTATCGAAGCTCTGGAGTCAATTCCAGACGAGGACCGATACTTCCATCCATCTCGATATGTGCTGGCACGTATAGTGTATTGGCTGTCGACTTGTTACTCAGCTCTTGAACAAAGCGGACTGAAGGACGACAGCGTCGCCGCACTACTCGATGCTGTGCGAGCTCGTCGAAATGAAGAAAAGGTGGAGGGTCCTTCTGACGCGGCACGGGCACTAAAGGAAATGGCTCCCATCTTTGACAAACGACGGCCTCAGATTGTGGCAATCTGGTTTTCAGAGTACATCCCGACTGCCAAGAAATTTGAGGAGCTCAATCAGCGGCAGATGAAATATGACTACTATCGTCTCAAGTATTGGCGGTTTTATATTGTGCTACTACAAGAAAACGGAGCTTATGCAAGGCTGAAAGAAGTGGGATCTTGGGTGCTAGCTTGCAAAGAAGATCATGATGTAATTGATATTATGCTTGGCATTGTACTTCACGCACGAGGAAAGGTGCTTCGAAGCCGGCTCTTTGAGTTCTTAGACTCGCTGGAGAGAGTTGCTATTGAAAGACCAGTAACAGACGCGATGAACGTGATGACCCAGACACAATTACCAGGGGAAGACCGACCAGTGGACTCGCTTCTGAAGCAGCTGGCGAAGACGTACACGTACTACCTGGACGTGTTGAATGCTCAAGAGCGCTTGATGCATGTAATGGATGATTGCGGATTGTTGTTGGAGAATGCTGAGCTCCCCTTGGTGGTAGTGTTCTTCATAGGAGCGATCAAATACCAGTCGGAGATACGGCTGCTGGAGAAGGATACCGTGATATTGGATCGAGACTTCGGTGCCAACGTTACTGTCATCAACAACGCTTTTCGTCGGGACGAATTACCTCCTCGCATCTACGACGCACAAGGTCGAGAAGCTTGGAAGGCGTATTTAGACGCTGCACGCTCGTTCTGCGAAGAGAAGTGGCCTGAACGTTCAGGGAAGGGGAAACCATTGAAGAAGCACCCACGTCCGAAGACCGCTGCTGCTAATGCCGGTGCCAGCACTACCGACGCAGGTCAGCTAGCCGCAATCGGATCGAACTAACCAGCTCGATCGCAACAAGTTGGATTATTTACACAATGCTCCTTAGCTGCAGCTCAGCCATCTACTGTGATTGCAAACTATTGTCGAGGAGCACGCAGTGGATGTCCTGCTCCACGCGTCGAATATGATCCTGGATAGCTGTGTGTCCGTGTCATCTGCGTGACTCGGGAAGCCCTACAACAGCAAAATCAGAGCACGTATGAGCATGAATCTACTGTTGAAGCCAATCATCGTTGTCACCTGCACAGATCGAGCGAAGCGACGGTAGAACTCGCGCGTGTTGGGGTCCAATTGACGACTTTCGCGGAGAATGCGGCGATACAGACTGCGTGAGTTTCGCTGGGCCTGAGCAAGTGTAAGAGGCATGATTGACAAGGAGCTAGGGAAAGAGGAAGTGAGTCAGCGTGAAAAAAGGCAACTATTCGTCATAGATACGCATCAGCAGTAAAGTCCCGTCACACGTCGCATACTCTTCTTATTGGCCAGAACGAAGACATTTCATCCACTTAAAATGTATTAGAGTGATGGTCACTTCAAAATTTTCATCCAGTCAAAAGCTTCCGACTTGGCGCTAAATTCAAATTCCCAAGACATCGAAGCTTTAGCGATGGGCGTGGCAGGTCTGCTGCCGGTGCTGAAGAGCGTCACAGATCAGGTACACGTGTCTAAGTACGCGGGCAAGACTGCTGGCGTGGATGCTTCTGGTTGGCTGTACAAAGGCGCGTATAGCTGCGCGGTGGACCTCGTACTGGAACGGAAGACCGATGCGTGCGGAACGAATTAACCTCCGATTTAGTAATCCAACCCTTGAATTAGCTCTAAAAAATGCAACTGCACCTGTAACAGATACCTAAACTTCAGCATGGAGCGCATCAAACTGCTTCAGGAACACAATATTACACCTATTTTAGTGTTTGACGGAGCTCCACTACAGCCCAAAGCTCAGGAGAACGCTAGTCGTGGCAGGTCTGGTAGATACAATTGCAGCTAAAATTTAGCTTCATGTGACTAAATTTTAGCTTGCAGATCTCGCGCGGACTGGAAACTCAAGGCTAAAAAACTATTGCAGGAGAATAACGATGACCAAAACAGTGGAGCAGTGGACGCAGCCTGTAAGAGGGCGTTGTCCGTGACCAATGAGATGGTCATGACCCTCATCGCAGCTCTGCGACGTATGAACATCACATTTTACGTCGCTCCGTACGAGGCGGACGCCCAGCTGGCGTTTCTATCAAGGCAGAAGATCGTGGACGTGGTCATATCCGAAGACGCGGACTGTGTCCCGTATGGCGTCAAGACTGTGCTCTTCAAGTTGAACCAAGATGGTTGGGGCAGTGAACTCAAAAGAAGGAGTCTGGGAGCGAATGAGGAGTTGTCGTTCGTTGGGTGGACGGAAGAGATGGTTTGTAGTCTATTTTGTAGGTGCGTATGATTTATACTGAGCAAGATTCGTTTTGTGGTTGAGCAGTTTATTCAACTATGTGTGCTTGCCGGGTGCGACTACTGTCCGTCTATCCGTGGCGTCGGTATTATTACAGCCTACAAATTTGTTAGTGAATACAGAACACCAAGTGAGGTAATTGAGAAATCTGGAGACTATTATTTGACCGGAGGCTGACGTTTGCAGGTTTTGACAGCATTACAGCAACAAAGGGATCATCACTCCCTAAAGAATTCGCACGACATTTACTACTCGGCGATCCTCACGTATCGTCATCAGCTCGTATTTGATCCTCGCGATGCGGTACGTATAAGTGTTCACCGTTTAGTTGAGGTTTTCATACTGTATATTTCTATTGTTTTCTAATATTTTGTTTGCTTGTTCATCATCAAACAGAAGCTGAAAATGCTGGGTCCACTGGATGTTTCGAAAGACATTCTCCCACAGGTGGATAAGGGGCTTCACTTTCTTGGCGATGTGGAACTTAGAGATGATGTTGTTGCGTCCATTGCATCGGGCCACATACATCCAGTTACACATGAAAGCTATGTGTGGAAAGATACCGCCGCTGCAGTGCTACTCGAAGAACAGCAGATAGTCTCAAATCCTAAACCGGCCAGGACGCGATCATCGACTTCTTCCGAAAGCAGTGGCCTGATAGTGCCCAACCGCCTTGAAATGGGCAAAGACTACACCACTAGTGCTGCTCCAGACAACTCGTCACAAGAAGACTACGTCATCACCAAAAGGGCCGCAGTACCACGTGTTCGATACGAAAAAGCACGACCGTCATCGCAATCATCCTGGGGGCACTTGGATAGCGTTTTAGGTTCCTCAGATCATATCGTAAACTTTCGAAGCCCGAAGGTCAGCGAAAACTTCAAGCCACTAGCTCCATTACACGACCCCCCTTCATCGATAGGCAGTTCCAGCGTCAACGCACAGGATCTCAAGGAATTCGAGAGTCGTCCTGTACGCGACCACGTGAAGCGTGTCAGAAATCCTACCAACCGAAGGCGAGATGGGAAAGGCAGCGGGTTTGAAGGAGAGGTGCTATGCAGGGTCGAACAAGGTCAGACGTCTTGTCTTGGAAGCAGCACTGGCGTCCGGTACAACACAGCAACAGCCAACCGCGACTCTGATCGTGAGACGGATGACGAGAATGCCCCACCTCTGCCAACGAAGCGACCTAAATTATTTGGATATCCCTCGTCGCCGCCGTCATCGCTGTCATCGCGGCTTTCAGAAGCCAGCAGTAAAAAGCAGCTCATCCGTCCGACACCATTCGGTTGCGGCCAGAGACCGTCGGCTAGTTCGACAGGTACCGTCGAGTTGGACTGGAAGCTGCCTCCTCGTCACTCGCAGCCACAACGCACCATCCAGTCCTCCAATCCAACAGCTCACTACACTTTTGCCATCTCGGCCGAGGAGAAATGGGATCGTATCCTAGGTGACGAAATCGACGACACCCATAGCATCCAGGTAGGTGATCAAGAAGAAGCGAGCAGTCCTAGCAGCAATACTTCCAGTAACAATCGTCGCCAGCCTCTAGCTCCGATCAGTAATGCTAGCTGAGCGACCAAGACTACCGGACTGAATACCAACACGGAGAGAAAGTCATAGCACTCGTCATTCCTAACGGATAGCGCTTCAAACCCTAGCTTCGAGCTACAAGGCCAAGCCTTCGGTGGCCGGTCGAGCTTCGTCGTCTTTGCCGCCACCTCGAGCCGCTTGTAGAGCGAAGAGCCGTCGTCTCCTGATCGCGTCCTCGTCTGCATTACTGAACCTCGTGGTCGGGATGCTAGCCCGTCCAGCACCTAGCACTGCTACGGGAACAGGTACGAAGTTGTTGTTCCTGTTGGTCTCTACGGGGCGTGTCACCGGCACTGGTGCCACCAACGCTGCACAGGTCGAGGCTTCTCGAGTCACGAAGCTTGTCTCCTCCATCGACTCTTCCAGTGCTCGCATCCAGAGCGAGTTGTCACCGTTGGAATCGTGTGGGGCGCCTCCATCGACACCACCTCGACGTCCGAAGCGGTCACGCTGGTAGTCCCTCAGTGGGGGCATTTTTTCCAGGAATCGAAGGTTTGCGGAGCTCATGGCCCGCTTTCGACGTGGCTGTTCATCGTTGTCCACCATACCGGGTTGTCTGAAATACACGGACAAGTGATCGTCACCGCTCACGTGCTTGGCACTAGGCGACGTCTGCGGACGTGACCGCTTGGAAGTTCGAGCTCGAAGCGCCATGTCTTAGTCGGCAGCTTGCCAAATGCGAAAGCTTTGGTGAAGCTTTGTCTCAGTTCGCGCCGCTTTGCTCAGTCGTTTCGGGCAAAGAGACGCAGACTGCGATGTGTGCGATGTGTACGTTGCGCACTTGATTCCACTTGCAGAGCTCAAACTTTGGTTTGACTTGACTGCCTTCACGTCTGGATTGTTTCTGTCGTCTCCTGCTCGATTTGTTAATGCAGGTGTCGGCAGAGGCGCCATCTCCATCAAAGACAGGAAGGCAGTGATTGCAGTCCGGAACGAGACTCGAAAAACGAAAACGTTGGCTATTCGTGCGATGCTCTCTTATTGCAACCGACCAACACCTTCGCACGTGCGTTGAAAATGCACTGCATGTCCGTAGACCATAGTGTTATTGTTGCAGTTCCCTTGCCCTCCACCAAGCCCGTGATTCACCTGTCCGACTTCCTCTCCCCAGCTGTGAATCGTCCGATTGAGTGATCTGCCACTCGAACTTTGCAGCCACCGATATCTGTACGATAGACTCTGTAGAATCATCGATCTTCTCCATGTCACCGAGTCAATAGACTATTAATTAAAGAGCTCACATGGCATTGTTCTACCCTGTGCAGTGAGCGGTATACCATCAGATACTACTATCGTAGAACGGTCTAAGCCAAAAAAATTGACATCAAAGGTGCCTGATCCGTACATGTAGATTATGGTTATGGCTCCAAACCAGTGAGTCTTGGGATATACTTCTACTACCGAAGCACCTTCATGGTTGGCCGCTGTCTGCCAATGCCTTAGATCAACGTAATCGGTCGGCTTTGCATATCAACGTAATCGATCGGCTTTTGCAGAACCATCATACATGTACGAAAGCGGGGGGGGGGGTGTTGTTAACGTCAGTGGTAGGGTAACGTGATCGTTCATTTCGTCGACCTTGCCACTGACGCGATCAATCGCGGGAGATCATTTCGCAGCAAACGATCGAGTCACTTTGTGTTTTCACTTCTCGCTCTCAAATACCGACCTACCGATGGACGAGCAACTTATCAGCAAACGCACAAGTGGCATCAACGAGTCTTTCGTGACCGTAGAAGAACTTCAAATTGAACAGCAGGATGAACCAAATCCACATTGGAAGGGAGAACTGCGCGATCTATTCAAATTGGTGTTGCCAGTGGTACGTTTTGTTCAATGCATCCAGGTCAGCTAATTGATAGTTAATTTCCATTTTGAAATGCTTTTCTATCAGACTGGAACCACCGTGTTGGAGTTTCTCCCGGGTTTCGTATCCATCCTTTTGGCCGGTAATATGGATGTACCGGATACACAGCACTACGTGGACGCTGCTACGATATCCATTATGGTATGTGGAGTTGAAAATGGTCATTTGAACGACACCACTGATGAGATTTTTTGATCAATTTGCAGCTTCTGAATGTTACAGCGCTTTCACTTGGTTTGGGTCTTGCATCGGCACTTGACACTTTGTGCTCCCAAGCGTACGGTGCCAAACAATTCGAGAAAATTGGCATTTACTTCCAAACTGGAGTTTTGTCTCTCTCGGTGGCACTTGTCCCCATGGTCGTGGTCAATTCGTTTGCAGAGCCAATTCTGAATGCGCTTGGACAGCACGCAGAAGTAACTCATTTGTCGCGAGATTTCTCACGGTTGATGCTACCTGGACTACCATTCCTCTTTTTGTACGAACTCGTGAGGAAAGTGATGCAGACCCAAAACATCGTGAAGCCGCTTGTCATCATCGCAGTCATTGGCAACATTGTCAACTTTGTTACTGGATATGTACTGGCATACCACACATCGCTCGGATTCAATGGTATCGCTGTTGGAAGAACGCTAGGGAACGTCACACTCCCTCTACTTTTGGTACCTTATTTCATGTGTAAACCTGAGCAGCTTCGTCAGTGGTGGTGCAGCGGGTGGAACCTCGAGCAGGCCATGCATCACATTGGTCTGTTCTGGCGCATCGGATCTTCCGGTATGGTAATGATGTCGGTTGAAGTCTGGGCTTTCGAGATCCTGTCCATTATGGCTGGTGTGCTGCCTAACAGCGTCGTTGCGCTAGCTACACACTCGGTGCTGATGAATGTCAACGTGATGCTTTGGACGGTGTTCTACGGAATCGCAGTGGCTGCCAGTATTCGAGTTGGCAATTGTTTGGGGGCCAACCAACCCAAGAAGGCGAAAATGGCTCGCAATCTCGCGCTTGCGATGACATTAGCAGTCTCACTGGTATTTACGATCTTGCTCTTCAGTCTTAGTGACCACATCCCGCGTCTGTTTCTAAGCAGCGACGAAAGTATCGACCTCGCTTCGAAGATCATGGCAGCCTGGTCACCCCTTGAGATTGCTGACGGTCTCAACGCTGTCATGCAAGGTATTTTCCGCGGAGCAGGCAAACAACGATCCGCTGCCATTGCAAATGTGGTCGGCTACTACGGAGGAGGAATCTCGTTGGCGGCAATTCTTGCTTTCGCTTTAGATCAGGGAGTCGAAGGTTTGTGGTGGGGAATCGGTTTCGGCATTGTAGCGACTTTGGTGGCAATGACTTTCATGATGCTGAACTACTGGAAATGGGACGAGCTCGCGGACGATGCTCGCCAACGCACTGCGCACTAATCACGCCGTAATTGCTGTTTACATTTTGATAAGTGTCCCCGGATAGCAACGAATTAATACAATAATCAGCAATTGCGAGTTGACGGATGTCATATTGAATGCGTAGTGCAGTTTGCATGTGTTTATGCTACAAGTATGTGCATGTAGTAATTTACAACATATTCTACTACGTACTACTAGTAGTGCAAGCTTCATCCAGCATGAAGCTCATAGTCTCATTGATGTCACTTTTTGGTGCGGACAGCATATTTTTTCTCATCATCACAACGACTAAGTTGAGAAAGGAAAGCTCAATATGTACTTCGAAGATTTTGTATTCTCAAGCTTGTTGCTGTAGCCACATCGGTGATTTTGTTATCCACCATTTCAACGGACTCGCTCGCGTCTAAGCAAAAGTAGCAGAATTTAGAGGTGTTACTTCCACTTCCAGAGGGCCCTTGACAGGGATGCCGATGGAGAATTCGTACGTAAGCTTCCATGGGTCTTCAATAGTCTTGATATCGAACTTGCTGAAAAGCGTTGCCAGGGTCATCTTCAACTGCATCATGGCAAACCTCTGGCCGATGCACACGTGTTGGCCGGAACCGAAGGCGCTAAACTTGAACGGTGAAAATACACGCAATTTTCCAGTCGTTGGGTCGATCATACGCTCAGGCTTAAACTCGAGAGCGTCCTCACCCCACGATGTC
Source organism: Phytophthora palmivora (assembly GCA_008079305.1). Classification (NCBI taxonomy): domain Eukaryota; phylum Oomycota; class Peronosporomycetes; order Peronosporales; family Peronosporaceae; genus Phytophthora; species Phytophthora palmivora. The sequence continues at coordinate 128,774 of VOQZ01001337.1, read as the reverse complement.
TTATTGCGTCCGTTGCAGTAGGACGAAACCATGATAGTCTGGCCCTTTCGGATGAAAGTGCCGTCAACCAGCGTTGTGTCCTGCATGGCTTCACGTGCGATAAAACCCGTAGACGGGGTCAGACGCATGTTCTCCTTGATGACAGCCTCAAGGTACACAAGGTTGCGAACTTGTTCCTGTGTTGGCACCTTAATCTCTCCCGTGAATAGACCAGGAAGCTTCTCCTTCATCTCTTCTCGGACCTTCTTCAGGATCTCCGGGTAGCGGTTCATCATGACGATGAACCAACTCATGCTGTGCGCTGTCGTGTCCTTACCAGCAAAGATGAAAGTCATCACCATATCGCGCATAATAGTGACATCATCGTCTTCGATGTGCATATCTTCGGAGTCTCGGAGGTTGCTCTCCATGAAGAGCGAGATTAAATCCTTAGCAACCATCTTTTCACCCTTGGCAGCGAGCTCCGCCTTCTTATTCATTGACTCCAAGATCACCTTATTGATGAAGTTGTGCATGGTTGCGATATCGTTCTGGAAGACCTTCTCCCAACCAATATTCAAGAATCTCTTGATCCTCCAAATCCAGATCGGCGTTTGAACACGGACAGCAAACCCGACACCAGCACTATCGAAAGCCTCGAGAAATTCGTGGTCCTCTTCACGGTCAGGGCTGTTCTTGAGCGTGTCTAACTCAACTCCAAAGCCAATCTTGGAGATGACATCCATAGTGAAATGGAGGAGTTCTTCCTTGAGACTAAACGGTTGACCGCGTTTCCAATAAATGTCCAAGACATCCAAGAAAACCTCAAGTTTTTCACTCACAGCAGATTCCATGGCATCCTTCATCATCTGCATAGAAAAGAGGTGACTGGCCGTCTTACGGTGGTAGAACCATTGATCACCATCAGCAATAATCATACCATTACCGAAGATATCTTTGCTCGTGTACTGACCCACTGGTCCACGCAGAAACACGTGACCTTGAGTCGCCATTGCGTCTTCAATTGTTTCTGGAGACGAAAGCACAATCGTCTCGGGACGTCCAGGGATGTGATACATCCACGGTCGGTTGTCGAACTCGGCCGATTGCTCATACAGCCAGTCATGGAAGCGATCAACGGTGCCACCAATATCCAACAAACTTTTGAGAATAGGTAGCGTGGATTTGGGCATCGGTGGCACCCTCCGACCTTCACTTGTCTTGGTTTTCTTGCTCTTGTGCAAAAGCAACGACAGTCCCAAACTCACGGCGACTGCAGCAGCAGCAGTGACGGCCAAGTCATTTCTGTCGCCGAAAAGCTCCGTGACAGTTTTCATGGGGAAGAGTCAAACTTGGTGGTACGATTCCGATGGTCTGGCGATCGAGGAGTCAAAAGCTTGAATGAGACCGATACGAACGGAGGGAACACATCGCATCTTTCGTCCTGACGATCCGCACATTGACGCCATGCCTGAAGAAAAAGGCCAAAGATTTACATTTGGGAGCCATACTCTACCCGAGTTTTCACTTGTGCCAATCTTCCGAGGTCCAGTGCTCGTTGAGGCCACAGCCAGGCTACCGAATATGCAATACAGTACAGTTGTGGTGCAGACTACATGTAGTTTCTCTCTCAGATATACATACAAATATGTAGAGAATGTAAAACTTCGAATGTGTTTAGGAGCATGGCTACTTCCACTTGGCCTCCTACGCATAATTCCAGGACTTTAATGGAATACTATTAATACTCATTTCGGCAAGCAGTAAGCTCAATTGGAGTTATAGACCTCAGTAGACTAGCGCTCTGGGTTTACACTACACGGGGTTGGTCCTAATAGTTAGCCACTTGTTGATTTACAACACTTTACCAGGCCGTACCTGTAATCGGCGATGTGTACGCGAACATGTGGAATGGAATAGCACCATACACAAAATATTTGCAAAAATAACTTTGTATGAATTTTTCAGCAGTAAAAATTTATTTCTCAAAAGTTTTCTTATTTTAACCCCTTAAACAAAGTCGACTTAAGCGTCGACTTTGCAAAAGGAGGGGGAAATACCTTTTTGGCAGCGTTTTGAGACGCGCTGCGCGAGATACCAATCCACACATTCTTAAAATCGGGAGACAAGATTTGAGACAACAACGCAAACCCGATACGAATTTTACGAGCGGTGAATTTTCATGGTATGTTTTCATGATAGCCGCTGCCATTCTTTTGAAAGCGGAATGCTATTGTGGTAGATATTAGAAGGCAAAATCACTGCACATGTTGGGGAAACCCCAACGGGACTTTTTGTGGAGGCTTGGCAGGGAGATGTAGTCCAGGAAATTCGTCATGTAGTTCTCGCCGTAACCCGGACGTGCCAACTCTCGTAGTAAAAATCGTCATGACGAATTCGTTGGCGCGATTGTATATTTTGATAACACCGTACACTCTACATAAGCCCCGATCGACTAAGGGATTCATAATCTATCCGCGTTGTTCAAGATGCTGTTTGAATAGTATTGTACTTTCAATTTGGATGTGTCCTAGCAATGTATATATAGCCTGACGAAAGTTGGATTTCGATACAAACGGGACAGTTACAGAAACCGTGTATGTACAATGTGGTAGGGCATTGTTGAGAGTAACGTGTGCCCATACCATTATGGACCAGCAAACTGCTTGGTTTCACACTGCGAATTTCAGCCACAGATGCGTAGCAATTCGATTCAACCCACAGGGGACGACGCTTTGGTGATAACGTTGAGCAAGATACCGTACGATCTGCAGTTTCCGATAAATTATCGTGATGTGGGGTTTGGGACCGTCTTGGGGAAATCGTTTTGGCGACAGTGACAGCCATGGCAACGGGTGGGTGAACGAACAGTTGATAAAGTGATTAGCGGAATCCATGAAATGAACAACATGATTTGACGCACTTTGCTCTATTCTTGGCGAAGCTGGGCGTCGTTTCTTCTCTCAGCAGCAAAGCCGCTACTGCCGTGGTCTCTGGTATACGCGAAAGGTTTGTTGGTTTTGATTGTTCGAGGATGGGTAGGAATGAATTTTTCACCGTCACTGACACATCTCCCAGTGATGTAGCTGCGGATTCCTAGGAACTTTCAGGACATCAACAGTTTAAATCATTTGTCAGGCTCGTTGTAGCGTGTGTCGAGGAGTTCCTCGACAACATGACTCTCGCTGTTGTGAGCAACGTGGCGAATCAGCTTACCCGTGTCACTGTAGAACCTGAGCCGCGACGCGAGCACTTCACGCTCGTTACCGGTGATTAGGTTCATGACACTAAAACTACAGGATGACACTACCTACACGACTTGGTCTGAGCCATAGCATTTGACGCGGAGCTTTGCGCGTATGTGCCCAGATGTCGGCGTAGCGTACAAGGTCTCCAATGCCGTACTGCGCCAAATGATGCCAGACGAGCGAACATTATTCTGGCCTTTAGCCCGCGCTCAGAGGCTAGTGTTAGCGACTATATTGCTCCACTCCATTCGAGATGGCTAGCATACAATGAGTCAAGAGCGATTTAGATGTAGCAAATTAATAGGACGGTTGGAATGCAAAGAACAATGCATTGTGTCCACCTAACAGAAGTCATCTACTTCACTTACAGCATCGTAATTCTGACTGAAGCCTCCTTTACTAGCTAAGAACATGAATCGGAAGCGCAGGTACGAAATGGTTTCCGATGTTAAATTAGGAACTGGCATGCCTCGCACCATGCACTCGAAGAACAACAACGTCAGAGGGCCACAACTGTTTGTACCCTCCTGTTTCGGAGCTTCAATCCCTCTATAGGCTAGTTCTTCGTCCTTTTGTTCCATCATGGAGCTATTTACAACCATAAAACTTCCCGGTTGTCGAGCTAAGTCTCGAAATGGGAGGCAATAGCGCGCATATCCTCCCCACTACTATCTGTTGCATCCACTCCATAGGCAGACTCACCAGTACTTGAACGACCACGGACAGCGTCTCTCGTATCCCTGACGCTACCCCCAGGGGTGCTCGACGTATCGCTCATCGTCTAGACAGCATTCAGCTTCAGTGTCGTAAGGATACGAAAAACCAGCTTCACGAATGGACGACGCTTTAAGCTGGAAGAGGGGAATTCTGGAATGAGAGGCTCACATTGCACGCGCAAATCGCTGATTTTCTGAAAAATGAAATGTAGAGATTGCTGTAATTGATCCCAGGGAATTTATCCCTCTGCCCCGTTTCTACAAATATTACCAGGCCCTGGTTATGCAATTTCGTTGGTGACCGCAGTCACTTCCGTATCTGATTGCTCGGAATTCGTTGTGGGTTAAAGCGGCGTTGATAGCGAGATGGTGTCTAGTGGGAGCCAGTCATAGGGGCGTGGTCACCGAGAGACTTGGCAGGTATGTGATTAAGAGTGAGCTGCACCACCTTTGTAAGTCGTGACCAATCCCGGATAGGCAACCTAAATTCTGAATGCAATGATCGAAATCAGCGAAGTGCATTGCGTACGATGACTTCCATTAGCTCACAAGCAACTGGTGGTGGTAAAGTGGTGATGAACACCTAGGGCATGCTACAAAGACTGAGTCACCCGATTCTTGAAATGAATCCTTGGTCGCTAACCCATGAAAGACAATCGCCAAATACCGAAAACCAGTCCATCAGGGATGTGTAGCCTTTTAGATTGTTTCGATCAGATCGACGATCTGTTGAGTAAGTTTGTTCTGATAGGGAATGGACATTTTCACACAGTCGAGTGCACACACAAATTACTGGAGATCTTGACCAGAGATCGGCGTGCGTAATGCCTGGAGTGCTAAGACCTGACTGGGATACCTGGCTTCGAAACGATACGACCGCACCATTTAGCTTCTCTGAGGTAAAAGGAGCACTTGGACGGATTCCATGTTGTACGCACCTTCTGCACCCCCTTCAGAATCTTGAGCAAGCCCTCTTCTGACTTCGAGTAGCCAAGTCGATCATCCGGCCAGATCAACAACCCGTTGTAGAGAAATTTCGCGAACGCCTCCTGTACAGTGGCTTGACAGTAGGCAACATTACCCAATCCGCCCCACACGAGTGGGCGGGAAAATTCCCATGTCCGCCAGAAACAAAAACAGCTACTGGGACCAGAGGGACAGAAGAAACTGCCAGTACCCCTTAAAAATCCAGAAGAAAGTATATGTCAGGTACATCAAGAATTGGCATTGACCAAATCAACCGCAGTGATTTAGCGTTTACCCAACGAACATCGACTGTCATACGAAAGTCCCCAAGGTCTACCTTCTTGATGATCAAAGGCGGTGAGCACCACTTGCTGTCTGGGTAGCCCCACGTCAATCCGCTCCTGCGCGAGCTTTCCCATGAAGGCTTGGTGCTTGGGTAGGTAACGGCGAGCTTTGCAGCGCACAGGCACCGCACCGGTGGCATGTCGGGTGGGTCTCGACAGAGCTCCATCCAAAACACATCGCGGAATTCAAACAATTCTTGACCGGATCAGTTCGAAATGCAGCACTACACCCCAGTTTCGAGGTATCATCTATTTTATTTTTGAGACTGTTTCACTTGAGTGCTCGCGCCTCCTCGCAGTCTTGCGTAATATCGATCTCGGGAAGGCAGCGTTGCCCTTCGTCCAGCTGCAACCCTTTCTTCTCTGGCGCAGCCTAATAATACTGAGTTGTAGTAACAGCCTATGCTAATACACTGCCTCTTCCGGTCTACCAAACCGTACACTTCTTCCCCAACATTTGACAAGATGAAGTCTTCTTCCTATTGCTTTCAGAGGTCGACGACAAGCCAGCCGCAGATCCTCGAGAGAGGAAGGAGCAGACCCACATAGACTTGTGTCTAACTGGGTATCAGTGTTTTGGGTTATGTTTATTCTCAAAACGTGATTATACCAGCAGGTCAATAGGCAATTCACTGCGGCCACCCCTACTCGGGTAAGCCGTTCGACTCAGGTTTATCGTGATAGATTTAAATTTTTCTTCACTATCAGCAGTTAAAACGGTGCGAAACTTTCGAGAAGTTGTACTTGTGTTGCAAGTGCTCGATTTTGATCCCACGGTATTATATTTTGATAGTTTTATTTTAATGCGCGTCAGATGCTTGATCGCATAACCTTAATGCTATATGGCATCGTGAGGACGATATGACTTACAACTGTAGTCACAGAAAATCATGTAGTAAATTAGCATATAGCCGTCATTGAGCTAATTACATTTAGGATAATAACTCCATGGCGCCGACGCCACGACGCCGACTCCATACGCCAATGGCAGACATCACTTTCATTTTCAGAAAGTACAGCAGTTATGGAGGAGGAGATCCTTGCTATATGGCACAGATACCATGGGCTTCGAGGATACATGGTTTGGTTGGAATCTGTATTTGAGGAGCTTGATAAATGAGCGGAGTTTGACAAACTCAAACGCAAATCACAGCGTTGCGAGATATCGTTCGGTGGTAAGGCAACCCCTCGCTTACCAAACAGAATTGCGCACGTTATCTATTTTTACTTGTCATATTTGTTGTCTCCGAGCATTGCAGGGCTCGCAAAAAATCAATTTTTCTCTTTTACCCATGGCTCGCCAACTGGGACGCCCCATTTTCCCGCAAGTTTGTAGTTGTTGAGTACACTTTGTGTAACCATTACCGATCATCTTTAACGATTCACTTTCTCTATCCGCAATTCGTCCCTCATGCGCGTCTGAACCTTCCGTAGGTCTTTTAGCAGTCTCTCCTCAAGACCAGATTAATCAACTAGTAGTGCAATCACATTGCGAACAGCAATCACTTTATCCTCGGTGCTAATGTGCATGAAGTCTTCATCTTCAACGCTATCGTCGCCATCTTCAAGAGAATGGCCTTCTGCCGTATCGAGGAACGTCGAGTCCGTGGTTTCGTTCAGTACTTCCTCAATTGTCAGCGTCTCCATCTCAGTGTTTTCTTCGGCTGGATTGCATACAAATTCATCGATGGTCATAGGATCTCTAATACGAAGCTGACGAATACACTCAGAAAGCTCTCCGTGGCTAAGCGCGTCCGTCTCTCTCTTCGAGCGAGCTGACAAAGTTATCGCCAACCCAATACCAGTGTGACGAAAGCAGTTAAGTACCAGCTCTTTGTGAATGTCACGCCAACAGGCTTTCACCCATTTCATTGCCGTAAGCTGGTCTACTGAGTAGATGTCACGTTGAATACCCTCTTCTTCTTTGTCAAGTGCTGCCTGAAGTTGGCTGTAACGGGGTTACATGAGGGGTACCCCAGAAAGGGTACCGCCTCTAGAAGTAGATATACTTCTGTGAGTATCCGTTTTGTGGATACTCTGTTGTGGGTGGTGTGGTCCACACCACCCACAGGTCGGGCTAACTAATACAGTATTAAAATACTAATACTTATTTACCTACTTAAATTAAAATATATAGAGAAAACTATTGTAACTTGTATTACAGGCCAAATGACCTAATTGACCGACCATAAATATAAACAGTCGTAAATCTATCCTAAGCTGGCTGTTAGGTCCACAAAGACAGAACTGCCGTTCACTTAGTTTGTATACTCTTGATAGCACGCTTCCTCAAGCAAAGTGCTCGTGTGACCCCGTCACACCTAGCCTAGAGCCATGAGGAGATGGTCTACGTGCCGTACGGCGAGAAGACGGAGCGTCGGATGCAGCTGCTTGAAAAAGCCACCGAACATTGCAGACCCTGTATCGACGTGTGACCCGTCAACAAGATGGCATGACACTGTGCTCTATCTGTCGCGGCCGCTATTCGCAGCGAACCCACGGAGTATGGGACGTACAGTAGATGTTAGTTCTGGACTAAATCTACGTTGATCTGCACTAAATCTCGATTTTACAACTTTTGAACAAAAGCAATCCTAATAAAGGGACACTTAGTTTTGCCTTACAATTGCTGTCAACTTGGATTGGCAAAGGTGTAGATATCTTGGTTTGAGCGCAAGTGACTGTAAGCATTCTTAAAATTGCTACTAATGTAGTAACCTGGCCGGGTTAGTTGGATCAAAGACAAATGTTGTACTAAGTTGAGGAATACTTGATAAATGTCTCGCATACTACATAGGTTCTAAGGTCACAGAACGAGCTTGTTCCGTCTCAAAATAGTATTTTATAAAATACTGACACCACTACAACATGCAAGCTAACTGCATTTTACACACACACTATGTTAAACGGATCCTGAGTAGAGACACGTTGAAGTCGGTTCTGTTAAACCGCAAAAGAGTATCCACACCAAACGTGCCCTACTGTATTTGCAGCAGGGGCCAACATTAGACTGCAGTGACAGCGTAGAGGTAGGTCAAGTTCTACTATCCAGAAACCAGTTCAGAAACGACATAGGGGACCTATGTGAGTTACATCCAGTTAACTGCCACATCTCAATTGTACAGGTTTTATCAAGTCTAAATCGGCCACAAGCACCCTGCCCAAATCCCCCGTACTTTAGGTATTGTGTGCTCCCGTATTGCCTTCATCACCGAAAGAACGACGAAAATCTAGTGTCAATTGACGCTGTCGATCGTCTACAACTGCACAAGATTATGGTATCCCGACGATAGGGCACATCGTGATTCGCCCATCTCGGCCAATCCCAAGCCGATCCAAAATAATTCTCAGATCAGTCAGTGTCCAAGTCGCCGCCAAAATCACACTCGTTTCTATCAGTTAGAAATGGAAGAGCACGTCGTCGAGCGGATCCGTCAGCGAGTTCTGCTAGAAGTGTTCAACCTGGATCCCGTGGCGACACCCGCGCCGTCTCGAGCCACGTGGCCGCAGTGGACGGAACAAGATAAGAAGACTGTGAAGCTCCGTGTCCTGAGTCTCAACGCTTGGGTACAATTCCATTTAGAAAAAAATGATAGAAACGTTAGAAACTAACTCGTCATGATATTCTTCTGTCATTACAGGTCTCCCCGTAGCCCCCAAGTGCACCGAGCGTGCGACTGAGATCGCCAGTGCCATTTCCAATGACTACGAGCTCGTGGTGCTGCAAGAAATTTGGCACCTGCGAGAACGGAACATCGTCATTTCTAAAGCTCAACAGAGCGGATTCCACTACTACCACTACTTTAATCCCGCAGTGGGCTTCCCATTTCCAATGGGTGCAGACTCATTCGGCACGGGACTCTTGGTGCTGTCCAAGTTTCCCATTTCTAGTGCACTCTATCACTCATTCAGTCTCAGTGGACGCCCATACGCTCTCCATGAGTCAGATTTCGTGGCTAACAAAGGTGTGGGGTTGTTACGGGTCGACACACCAGTTGGATCGATCGACGTGTACGTGACGCATCTTCTTGCAAACTATAATACAGGAGGGAAACCAGGTCCGGGAGATTTTTACCAATCGCACCGAACGGGTCAGAGTTACGAACTCACACGGTTCATCCAAGCCACTAACAGGAACAAACTGACGATTGTCTGTGGAGATTTTAACTCGTCTCCTGATTGCCTTGAGTTAAAAGTCCCGAAGCGGTTGTTGTGTCTGAGAGACGCGTATACAGACATGAATGACGAAGACGGATTGACGTTTGCATCACCTGACAACAAATACTCCCACGGGGAACACCCCATGCGCATGGACTATGTCATGTACAAGATCGATAAGCAACCTAAAGGTGAGTCGGACTGGCACCTGGTGAACAGCAGCATCTTCAAAGGTTTTTTCACCGATGCACGAGGCGAGAAAACGCCGTTGTCGGACCACTTTGGTGTTCAAGCCGAGTTCATCTTCAGTGACCCCATACCCCATAACTGCGAGCAGCAGGATGGCTACGATGTAGTGTCCACGGATGAAGTGGGATCGCCAAATTCTACGAAGACGGGAGAGAACTGCTGCCCAACGACGACGTGCTCACATTGCGACGAATATGGTACAGAGCAGAGCGAGGAAGAACATACCTCCGCGTATACTGCGTGCTTACAGGAAGTGCAAGGCATGCTCATTGTGGGCCGCAACGAGGCATTTGTAGCACGCCATACTCGGTTAAGGCGTGCCGTGGCATTTTTCGTGGCGGCAATGGCTGTGTTTGTGACCCACATGATGTCGATTGTGGTGTCGAATTGGTCGTGGGTCGCGGTGTTGCTATTCGGCATGATCAGTGTGACCGAGTATGTCCTAACCTTCTTCTTCCTCACATTTGAGTGTTCGACGTTCACCGAGCTCATCAACCAGGTGCAGCTACACCTCAACTACCACGCACATCGAACGAAAGGGAGTATGGAAGTGACATCGAGCAAGTGAACAAGTAAATCGACCGCGGCGTGCGTGTTGGCGCTCTCGACGCCGCGTGTTTGTGTAGATGACGAGTAGCGCACCATAGACGTAGGTCGTGGCCAAAGTATCAAAGTATCTTTGAGGCGGGGTGAACTATCAGCAGTATTTCGTTGAAGTACTTCGACTAACGGCTTGCACATAATACGTATCAATTGACACACTTTGCTCTATGATCAACGTGCACCGCCATAGGGTGGACATCAGTACAACGATGGTTGCGGCGGCTAAAAGGAAGTTCATCAAAAGATAAACTCCAGCGTGGAACGACATTGTGGTTCATGAGCGGCTGGCTGCATAGCAATCGAATTTTTGAGTCGCGGTATCGCGCTCGACTCGCCGAAGCCATTGATCGCGATTGACGCTGTCGGCGGATAGATACAGGACTGCCTAAGACTAGTGTAGTGACGATCTCCACTTTTACATGCACTGCTGACTCAAAGCCATCAAGGAATCTGCATGTTTGCCAGCACTCGATGAATTCCATGCCTGGCAGATGCCGCCGACATAAGAAATCAGACGCATTACTCGAACGTGACGCACAATCGACAAGCATCGGTATGCAATTATTCGAGTATTTACAACAGATTCCAATGGTTCAATGCCTCGTGATACGGTCCGTTGGTACAGACACGGAGGCAGCTTTAAATGATATTGGTCTCCGTTAACTGCGAACCATCTATCTTTCGCTGCTCATCGACAACACAACAAGTCTTTGGCGCGTTGTCGACGGGCCAACCAGCCGGCCAGGAACCAAGAGCACGGGAAACAGCCGCATACAGATGCACGATATTGCCCAAACTGGCTGGTTGTCGAGCAGTCTTTCGTGGCGTCCGATGCGTTTGGAATGGTATCGGATGGATTCTCGAGACCACATGGTCTACATGCTGTTTCAGTTTACCCACGTGACTTGAGGCGGATCGTGCTCAGATCAACGAATGAAGCATTTGCGCTTTTGACGCTTGCTGCTCAAGAGCTCCTTTGACTGCCGTCTAATTTCTGGTAGTATTGCATCTGTACACGTCGTACAGACTTCAATTATTCAACGATGCCTCGTCGTCTGAAATACGCCCCTCACCTCGTGACCATCTCCGAGACCGCTACCATTGCATCCTTGAGTAAGGAAAAGGAATCTCCCATTGCACAAGTAGAGGAACAAGCCGTCTTGACGCGTTCAAAAGATGCAAGAATTGAGCGATCGCATTCTGCACCACCTGAAGCAGAAGCCACCGACCGACGGATACCTTCGGCAGTATCCAAGCGTGGTCGTTCGCAATCGGCCAAATGTTTATCCACTCAAAGTATCAGCAAACCCCACACTGCTACTGAGACTCGAGCGACGTCTCCTACAGCCAAGGAACCTACATCACCCAAAACAGCTCACAACAAGTCTAACAAGTATGGACGTTCGAGCCTTCATAATGCAGTCCGAAAGGGTGACAAGCATGCAATCAAGAAAATCCTTGAAACGGAGCCTGAACTGTTGTATAAAGCCGATAACCGAGGCAACCATCCACTACACTACGCCTCGAGTCCCAACGTTCCGGATGGATTTACGATCGTCTATATGCTGCTGAAAGCAGGAGCGTCGGTCAACGCCTTGAATGATAGACATCAGACGCCGTTGCTGATCTCCGTCATTTCAAACGATGACGACGATGATAAGGTGCCAAGAATCCTGCTTTTTCACCACGCGAAGCCTATGATTAAGGTCACGGATGACCTCATGTTGGCACAGTATGCCTCCTCTCGGGGACTACACAAGATTGCTGCTGCTATCCGTGAGTATATGTGAGTACGGCTTGAGAGTCGATTGCAGTAGAGCAGCTATTGTGACACACAAACTAATAGTGGTAGATGAATGTTTCGTGCAGTGTAGTGATGTAGTTGTAAAATAAGTTAATACGAAGTTGTAAACGCCCTGTTCGATCGAAGAGTGGGGTCGAAAACTTGATTTAATTGTGATTAAAAGGTTGTAAACTTTCATCATTTCTTCATTTATTGCTTAGCTCAAGACCACCTTCAGCTTTTAAAATGCTTTCGTTGCACAAGCGAGAGTAATTATTCTCGTTTTTCTTTTCATATCAACTCTCCTTCTGTTTAAGCAGATGCAGCGGGTGTCAACGGAGTCAGAGGAGTAACTTCTACATCCAGACCGCCCTTGACCGGCGTAGTGAGAGAAAATTCGTACGTGAGTTTCCAAGGGTCCTCCACGGTCTTGATGTCAAACTTGCTGAAGAGTGTGGCCAAAGTCATCTTGATCTCCATCATCGCAAACTTCTGTCCGATGCAAACGTGCTGGCCCGATCCAAAGCCACTGAACACGTACGGAGACAGCACTCGCAGCTTACCCGTTTCAGGGTCAATCATGCGTTCAGGCTTGAATTCGAGAGCGTCCTCACCCCAGGTTTTCTTGTTCCGTGCATTGCAGTAGGATGATACCATCAACGTCTGACCTTTCTGGACAAACGTACCGTCAACTAGCGTCGTGTCCTGCATGGCCTCCCGCACAATGAAAGCCGTGGACGGGTGCAGACGCATATTTTCTTTAATCACAGCTTCCAAGTACACGAGATCACGAACTTGGTCTTGCGTTGGGACCTTAATTTCGCCAGTGAGCAGACCTGGTAACTTATCCTTCATCTCTTCACGGATCTTACGCAGTTCGTCTGGATAGCGGTTCATGTTCACAATGAACCAGCACATGTTATCAGCCGTCGAGTCCTTGCCAGCGAATGCAAACGACATAACCATGTCACGCATAATAGTCGCATCGTCGTCCTGAATGTGGATATCCTCCGTTTGTCGGAGGTTGCTCTCCATGAACAGCGTGATCAGATCTCTAGCCACCATCTTCTCTCCCTTTGCAGCCAACTCCGCCTTCTTGTTCATCGACTGCTCGATCACATCGTTGATGAAATTCTGAATAATGGTGTTGTTATCCTTGAAGACCTTCTCCCAACCGACATTGAGGTATCTCTTGAGTCTCCAGAGCCACATAGGCGACTGAATACGCACACCGAACGCCACGCACGCCTTGTTAAAGGCCTGAAGAAACTCGTGATCCTCTTCACGATCAGGGCTGTTCTTCAGTGTATCCAGCTCAATGGCAAACGCGATCTTGGCGATCACGTCCATCGTAAAGTGACTCAACTCTTGTTTGGCACTAAACTGCTGGTTACGCATGTGATAAATCCCCAAAACATCCAAAAACACTTGCAGCTTTTCACGAACTGTAGCTTCCATCACATCCTTCATCATCTGCATCGAGAATAAATGACTGGCTGTCTTACGGTGGTAGAACCACAAATCTCCATCGGTGATGACCATTCCATTGCCGAAAAGATCGTAGCTGATGTATTGACCTGTGGGGCCACGCAGGAATACATCGTCTTGGGTTTTGAGCACATCCTTGAATATTTCGGGTGAAGACAGCACGATGTTGTCAGGACGGCCAGGAATTGCGAACATCCACGGTCGGTTGTCGAAAGCGGTAGATTGTTCGTTCAGCCAGTCATGGAAACGTTCAGCATTGCCACCGGCGTCCAAGATGTTCTTGAGAATGGGCAATGTGGTTTTGGGCATGGGAGGTAGCTTTCGAGTTTCGGTTGACTTGTTTTTCTTGGAGTTGTGTAGCAGCAATGACAGTCCCAAACTCACGACCACTGCAGTAGCAGCGGTGAGGGCTATGTCGTTCTTGTCGCCCAAGAGCTCTGAGATGGACTTCATACTGAGAGGCAGAGTATCTTTGTCGCTTGAATTCCGACGGGCTGGTCGATGTGCTCGATAGTTGAAAAGCGCAAGTGAGACTCAGAGGGAATGTTTTGACACGCACATTGTAGCGGAGACCAGGTGCTGCAGACGTCAGGTTAGAAGAAAAGGGACGCAGTGTTGCAGAGTGGCCGCTTCCCTCTCAATTCTGCCAGGAATTGCAAGGTGTCACCTTGCGATGACTACTAAAACTACTTACGGGCTGGAAGTAGTTTCTACGATAGTATCAACTAGCGTCGGGTAGGAGATTGGTTCGGTGAGAAGTGGACATTATTCTGCTACGCAAGCTGATAAGATATGGCAATGAATCTCTAGAACCGTCACCTTAAATGCACCTGAAGTAGTTACTACTGAAGTATGTACACATCTATCCTTATGATAGCCAAGAGTTTTGCATACAATTTCAAAAAGAATTAGCAATTTTACCTCCACATCAAATCGTTTGTTCGACATGTAACCAACATGCCACTTCAAATGCGTATTTCAGCCCTGTTCTCAGCTTACGCAGAAGCCGCAGGTGTCACGGGAGGAAGTGATGTGACCTCCACATCCAAAGGACCCTTGACGGGAATAGTGAGTGAGAATTCGTATGTGAGTTTCCAAGGGTCCTCCACGGTCTTGATGTCAAACTTGCTGAACAGGGTCGCCATGGCCAGTTTAATCTCCATCAGCGCAAACTTCTGTCCGATGCAAACGTGCTGACCCGATCCAAATCCACTGAATACGTACGGAGACAACACTCGCAGCTTACCCGTTTCAGGATCGATCATACGTTCAGGCTTGAACTCAAGAGTATCCTCACCCCAGGTTTTCTTGTTGCGGGCATTGCAGTAAGATGAAACCATCACAGTTTGGCCTTTCTCGACGAACGTACCGTCGACTAGCGTCGTATCTTGCATAGCTTCACGCACAATAAATCCCGTAGAAGGATGGAGGCGAATATTTTCCTTCACAACAGCTTCCAAGTACACTAGATCACGAATCTGCTCTTGAGTCGGCACCTTGATTTCACCCGAGAATAGCCCTGGAAGCTTCTCCTTCATCTCTTCGCGAATCTTCTTGAGAACCTCGGGGTACCGGTTCATATTGACGATGAACCAGCCCATGCTGTGGGCTGTCGAGTCCTTACCAGCAAACACGAAGGTCATGACCATATCGCGCATAATGGTAGCGTCGTCATCTTCGATGTGCATATCCTCAGTCTGCATCAGTCTTTTCTCCATGAACAATGTGATGAGATCTCGAGCCACCATTTCTTCACCCTTAGCAGCAAGTTCTGCCTTCTTGTTCATCGAATCTAAGATGACTTTGCTGATGAAGTCGTGCATGATCTTGGTGTTGTCCATGAGGATCTTCTCCCAGCCAATGTTCAGGTACTTCTTCAGCTCCCAAAGCCACAATGGCGACTGGATCCGTACCCCGAACGCCACGGATCCTTCATTGAAAGCTTTGAGAAACTCGTGGTCCTCATCCCGATCAGGACTGTTCTTTAGCGTGTCCATCTCAATTCCAAAGCCGATTTTGGCAATCGCGTCCATCGTGAAATGGCTCAACTCTTCCTTGACACTAAATGGCTGACCGCGCTTCGCGTAGATATCCAAGACATCTAGAAACACTCCCAGTTTCTCACAGACAGTAGCTTCCATCACATCCTTCATCATCTGCATCGAGAACAAGTGACTTGCTGTCTTGCGGTGATAGTACCATGGATCACCGTCAGAGATAACCATGCCATTGCCAAAAATGTCGTAACTAATGTACTGTCCAACAGGTCCACGTAAGAACACGTCGTCTTGCTTCACCAGGACGTCCTCGAACATTTCAGGCGACGACAGCACAATTGTCGCCGGGCGTCCGGGGATTGCAAACATCCACGGTCTATTATCAAATTCAATAGATTGCTCATTGAGCCAGTCATGGAAACGTTCAGCATTGCCACCGGCGTCCAAGATGTTCTTGAGAATGGGTAATGTGGTTTTGGGCATGGGAGGCAGCTTTCGAGTTTCAGTTGACTTGTTTTTCTTGGAATTGTGTAGCAGCAATGACAGTCCCAAACTCACGACCACTGCAGTAGCAGCGGTGAAGGCGACATCGTTCTTGTCGCCCAAAAGCTCCGAGATGGATTTCATGGCGAGGTCCTTGGTACTAGTCCAACTTGACGTCTGGAACGCCGACAGGTGACGCACAGATGGATGAAAAATGAAGTGGAGAGGAGTAGGACTGTCAATAAGTACCGGTAGAGGTTTTGGCGGTTCGTGTCATGAACTTCGAGCGGTCTGCTACTCAGACGAGGCACAGATGGTCTACTGTTCCCTCGTCTGTGCCCACCTTTGCAAGGAGGACCTTCCCGGAATCCTATCACTTGAGAATTGTATCGTTCAATATCTATGATTGGTGTGAACCACACAGGATTCCCAAGTATTATGCTAATCCAAGCTGGGGGGGGGGTCACACGAGCACAAAATTTGAGGAAGCGTGCTATCAGGAGCTATATAAATCATAGCGAACGGCAGTTCACAAGTCCCGAGGAGTGCTCGAAGGCGCACAGATTCAAAATGAATACTGTCGTCAGCTTGACGAAGACATTCAATGTGACGGGGTCACACGAGCACCTTGCTTGAGGAAGCGGACCTACATGGTAGTGGTGTGGTCCACACTACCCACGACTGAGTATTCACTCTCAGAAGTATATCTACTTCTACAGGCGCTACCCTATCTGGGGTACCCCTCACGTAACCCCGTTACAGCACATGAATGGAATCTCACCGATAATCACACGCACATAGCTCGTCCTAATTTTTGCCGAGATGTGGAAACATCGGACACGTGATGGCGAGATGTCGCTTCACGGACGATCAATTAACAAGTATCGGTAGCAGAGTCGCAGCCGAAGCAGAAGTAACAGACTTAGATGATCTAGCCAACCATTTGCGAGGCTGGAAGAACTACGCAAGAGTGCGGCGCAGCGACCCAAGCTACCGAAAGTAGCAGAACATCAGGAGCAAGCGACAGTAGCACCACCAGAAGTAAAACGCCAAGAATCAGGAGAAAAGAAAGTGGTCGCAACCAAAGTATCTGTCAACAATCATAAAAGCAAGGGGCTCGAAAGTTTAATGACCTGACAGCTGCAACAGAAAAACCGGAACCAGAACCCCGAAAGAAGTGGGTACTGGTACCGCACAATGGAGGCAGGAATCTGTATACGCATGAAGCGTCGTAGCAGCAGAAAATATGCAAGGATAATTCCCGCTTCGCCAAGCTTACAGACGAATCGGACTCGGACGATGAATAAGAGAAAGCGCCAATACCGAAGCAAGCTGAGGGAGCAATTGAGATTCTTTCAGAGAGTCTACACGAAGAGGGATACAAGCCCATTATCACAAAAGCGCAGAAAGCTGCATTTCCCTTAATGAGGATGAAACCCAAAGAAATACCAGAAATCCCGCAACTACTTGTCTTACGGCAGCGAGAGCGTGAAGCCATTTCGCAAGCTATGAAAGAACACCGCAAAGACAACCAAGGCATTCTAGTTTACGAACTCGAGCGCAAGGTGTCCACTCAAGGGTCCCAGGACATTGAAGCAAATTGAGGAATCAAAGAGGTAAACACGCCGCCATCCGGAAATTGTATGGCAATGGCCCTAGCCCAAGATGTTACAAATCATGACTTAGCGGCTCATAGCGAAATCTTGGAGCAGGTGACAGAGAGTATTAAACGTGGAATCAAGTTCGCAGGTCAGCTTAACATCGATGAGCAATTTGACCACTACACGCGGAAAATGATTTTGGAGAACGTCAAACGGGGATGGAGCAGCATGACGGCCAAAGAATAAAAACCAATTCAGATGGTATCTGGAAGAATATGCTGCTACCTCATCAAAACGAGAAGTGGTCGTGGAAATGCACAATCGGAGATGTAGTGATTTTTTACGAATGGCGACTAACTTTCTAAAAACAAAGGTTTACGTTTTTGCATACGATATAAATGGAAACAAAACATGGAATTGCACAACGTACAAGCCAAGCACGATCACGAAAGGCACCAAGGTCTATGAAACAGGTAAACAAGTCATGCGGACGGTAGAGGAGAGCATCTCGTCCATTTGAGCAAAAAGGCAACCAACTAAAACATGCCTCTAGTGTTTAGATTCTGGTGAAATCACTTCTCAGCGTTCATTCACAACAGGAAGCCCATATTCGACAAATCACATAAGTATCAGTATATGGAACAATATCAACACCAGCAAAAAAACAAGGACCGGACCGTGAGGATGACCCTAAGCAAATGGAGAGGCGGGTAGTTCGGAGGAACCATGGAACCCGAGTGCTTGGAATGGGGATGTTGATGGCCTGCGATCGAGACTAATGGGCATGAAAATACCGCACGATCTAATAAAGGAAATCCATCTAATCCTCAATCATGCAGAACCAAAGAGATGTGAGGAACTGCTATTTTTCTGATTCACACTGCGTCGCAACTTACAAAGGTCGAAAGGGACCAGCTGCTTGCGATAAATCTTGACGACGCCACAGACAGTAGGGCGACGCAGCTCCTTCGGAAATATCAATTCCACAAGGAGATATTAAAGCCGTGGCAGGACACTCTCGCGATAGAGAAACAGACTCACAAGACACGATGCTGTGGTGTTGCAGAACGCACAAATCCGTCAGATGTGGGTAAATAGAACGCAACCACAACAATCGCTGAGTTAGGTCGGCGTTTGTTGGCCTGCGCTGGGTTGTCCCCTAGCGGTTCGGCCCTTCCGGGACAGCTGGTGTCTCGCTTCAGCCGAGTACCAACCAACCAAGCCAGCCAATAATACGTTATCCCGTGCCCTCCACCAAAGGATGGACGACGGTGCGTTAGCGCTTTTACGGGTCGCCGAGGCAAAGGCTACTCGGCTGAAAGAGTAACGGTACTCGGGCTGTACGGTATACCGACCCGCCGATCTCGGCGGGGTTTGTTCTTCGCGCTTGGCGAGACACGCCCTTCCCCGGGCTAACCTAATCTCTTGGCGCTACCAGTCAGAACTCTACAAGCTATGCCTCTCGAGTTCTGACGGCAGACATAATCAGGCCCGTGCAGGGACTTACCGGAAGAGTGTACACGTGTTCTGAACCTAGAAAATTCTGCTCTGTTTAATACTAGGGGCTTAAGCCCCTTTTCTGATTCCTAATTGGTTCCTATACAAATATCTAGTGAAATAGAGTCGTTATAGATCTCGCCGACCTTTCAACCAGTCGAAGCGACTGTTTCCGGCTCTCCCGATGGTCGTTAGTCCCTGCGCCTAGTCGCATACTCTTCCGATAGCTCTGAAGGTACCATAGGCGAGTCCTTGGACTCGGCTTTCCTCTTTAAGAGGTCTTCAGCCAAGTCCGTACCGTATACCACCTCTCCTAAGCTGCTTTTAAAGCCGAGCTCTGGTGCGTCGCAATCTCGTACCGTAGGCCACGGCTCCTTAGACTCAGCCAAGGGCCAAACTTGATGTTCGCTACATCACAATGCAAGCTATTATGACGAGTCAAGCAACGGAATCAGACGACAACTACATCACGTCGAGTCCAGAGACTCCGAGCAACTCTCAACTGGATTTAATAGCCACGCGAATGAATACTCGGGCAACCTCATAGACATAAAAGGGAGCACCCGATCACCCCAGTCGAGGCCGAAATACCGCGACAAACAATGCGGAATAAGCTCTCACACGAATCGGAAGCAACTATAGCAGCAGTCATGAGTGAAGCACCGCAGCGGACAACATGGAGACCAACGCGAGAAGCGGGGTCGGAATTGTAGTAAGATCTAGCATCAGAGTGGTCACCTACAGCAAAAACAAATTGCCACTGTCAACGTCTACTTTAGATGAATAGGCAAGAACTGCCCGAACTGAACCGCTCAAGCTGGTACAAATGGTACAACGTTTTCTATTTCCAGAAGAGGTGCTAGGAACACTTAGTCCTCCCGTATCGATTATGTGTACGTCGACATGGCGTCTGAAGTGTTGATCCATCAGCATTTCTAATTTCTGCAACCGAGCCACAGACTCAGTCACGAAGAGTTGGCTAACTGAGTGGAAAGGTACTTTTGACAGGCTGATCGCAAGTACATCGGCTTCACTTATTGACAACCAAAACAATTGGAAATTACTACGGGAGAAAGGGTATGGGCGTGACCCAGCGCCACCCGAGAACATGCCCAAGTTCAAATATAGCCGTAATCAAGAAATAGGAGAAACATTGGATGAAGGTTAAGTTATCTAGAGCGGAGCGCTAGGGAAAAGAGAAACAGAGGGTGCTAACCAAAACAAACAACAAAATAAAATCATTCTGCATTTTGCCCTCACCAAGACAAGTCCAAAATCAACGACAAGTAACACTCCATCGCCTTCAACGTAACAAGACCACTCCCTTCGTTTCCTCACTCTCTCAACACCGTCGATCTTGCAGAAGTCGACAAAACCTGGCTGAGTTGCGTCAAAACATTCTAAAGTGGATGGTCGTTGATGCCTAACATAATCGCAAGTCAATAGTAGGAACGAGTTACTCTTTAACGAGTAAATAGCATTTTTCGAAGATTATTTTGGGGATCGTATTTTAATCCGGTCGGGACTTATGGTCGGGCCATTTTCCCGACCTAAACCCCCGACCCGACCAAAACAAGCTTTTTTAAATCTATTTCTCTTCGACATGTAAATGATCTCGATGGAATGCGCTAGCAAGCGATGCGAGCCATCCTCATGTTTTTACACTGTTGTTTAGGTGTTGTTCAATGCTGCTTGTGTCTGTTAATTCATCGTACTCGTCACCTGAGTAGTCGAACGAAAAGTCAAACCCGTCATCTTCACCTTCATCACCGCCGTTGACACTATAGCTACCACTAACGCTGCCACCGCTGCTGCTTTCGTCGGCATCCTCAATCAAAATAGTATCATCTTCGCTCTCAGAGTCTGAGAGTTCTTCAACTTGTAGATCGTGGTGTTTGTCGCTCTCGATCGAAATGTAGAAGCGAATATATTAGATCTATTAGCCTCGCTGATCCCTGTTGCTCTACATCCTTTCGCTAGAGAAGTTACTAACTCCATCGTCGGTTGGCAACGGTCGACTGTTGCGCTGTTTCCGTTGCGCTTGTCGTTGGGGGTACCACCCCCGATGAAAAGCACATTGTAGCACCAGCTACAAAAAACAAAACATCAGATTGGTTGCGGAAGCCCTGACTCACTCCTAGGTATTTCTGACGCTTGGTTAGTATTCTCTTTGCGCTTTTTATTAACTTTTTCTTTACTCCTACGTTTCCTTATCTTGTCATACTTAGCGTTACCTTTCTTTCGACGACCAGCCACAACACTCGCAATGTTTGCAACGTAATCCTGTGAAATACGTCGAATAGTGGCCACAAAGGTGAATATGTTGGGAAGTGTACTAAACGCGGCGTTAAGTCCACGATGAAAACGCTAGAGTAGGTAGCTACAAGGTCTCGATCGAAACTATGCACGTTCCACCCCTCAATATTAAAGCGTTCTAGCCATGTGACTCTGAAGTAGACCCAAAATACACGCCACTTCGAATGAGAATAGTCAATTCCTTTTGCACTACAATACATGCTGAGACGATATCACCCGTAATGATTTCGGCGAGTACGATAAACACGACGGGTTACCTGCTCTCCTGACAAAGCTGTGCGAGTGATCTCATCGTGTGGGTAATACGTATCACTAACCTCTTTCCATATTTCGTGCACAGGCTTAGTGAGATCTAATACGCTCAATGTATCAACCATTGCTTTCATCTCTAGTATCACATCTAAAGTATCGCTGTTCTCGAGCTGCACGTGAACACACGTATGTTCAGTAACGAGAACCTTCCCGTCGATAACGTACACGTCCAGTCGATCCTTGCATCCAGTACTGCGACAAACACCCACACTCGGTCAGGTCTTCGATGGCAAAGTAACTTGGTTTCGCAGACACGATGTTGAAAGGAAAGAGCACTTGGTTCAGCTGAATAAACTGCTCGCCCAGGTTAAGAGTGTGAAGGACTCGTGTATAGCTGAAGTGAGGTTGAGTTCCCGTTGCAATCTTATCAAATGCGCGTGACTAAACTGGTATCACAACGCTGCAGGCAGTCACTACGGATAATACACAACATTGGTCTCTTTTCAACGTCAGTACTGGCTGATCTCGAGTGTTAGTATCTGGTAAGCATGGTGTGGGGATTCAAACTGTAGTGTATTGCAGCAGCAAGTGTGTTGTAGTATCGGTTTATGAGCCACGCTGAGGAGCGTGTGCCCCAGCTCATTGCCGATGCACAGGTTGCTGCGAGGTGTATGAACCCCCAAATGCCATTCGTGTTGCCAGGAATCGGCCCGACTCGTTTGTGTACGACGTGTATCGCTGGTATGAGTCAGACTTCCACCTTCCATGCAGCATTACCGCGGTGCTGTCCACTCTTGCTGACAGCAGGGCAGTCGCGCCTCCGCGTCGTAAGGAGTGGCACGAGAATAGCGTGACATCTTCTCCTGTCGCTTTGGCTGCGGCTTGGAGCACTTTTGACATGATTTCGGCGGACAGCATTGTCGACGCCTTGATTGAGCAGATTGGTTCTTCAGGTTGAAGTTGTAAGCTTCTTGCGTTATCCATGAGCAGCCGTGCGGCAAATACTGGTTAGACTGAATGGTACTTGCAGAGGCTCTACCGTGTTGATTTCCTCCGGTCCAGCAATGAATGACGAATATAACCAGCAGTAAGGATTGCGTGTCCAAGTCGTGTCGCGGGAACCACCTTGACACTCCGAGGCGCTCACAAAACTTTGTCCATTGCTGCCAGGTTCCCTTGTACTGACGTCTAGATGATTCAGCGAGGGAGCACTGCTGAAGGCGGACCATCTCGCCGAGTAAATCTTGCGTATAGCGTTGGGAATTGATATCTGCGTCCAACCGTTAGTTAGTGATCGCCAATTTGTCAGTCGAGGTTCGTCCCATGCACGAGATCCCAAGTCAGCCATCGTGTTGATTGCGCCAGGTAAATGCTTAGCGGAAACATATAAAGCCCATTGTGCTTCGATGGCACCCAGCACTCGATTCAGCTCCTGCGCACTGGGCTCCCGACTATTGAGATTGTTGCACCAGGCTACTGCTGACCGATTATCAATCCAGCAGCGTACGTGTGTCATTTCCGAAGTGGCACGGCGGCACCACTCGCGACCCCAGCATAGGGTGGCAAGTACAGCACCAAGTTGTTCCCTGATATTAATTGAAAAGCCTCCTTGTCGAATACGAGTGCGTTCTTCTTCGTCAAACGTTAGGCGAATATATTCGCGTCGTGCTGGATGGAGTGCACAGAGGCCTGTGTCGCTGGCATCCATATACAAGTACACGTCTGGAGCCGGAAATTCTCCAAAGAACTTGAGGGGGATACTCCGAAGCTGACCATGCTGTAGAATATGCTGAAACCATTGCACATCGAGAATAGCACCTTCAGACACTGCAATCGATCCCAAACGAGGAGCACGTCGATGGAGAGCTGCAATACGTTGGAACAGCGGTTTTGCGGAGTGGATACACGAACACACATGACGGAGAGATCCCAATAGTTTGCACAGCTGTGTCCGTGTCGCCGACTTGTGCTGAAGCATGGCGTGCACGCGGAGTAATGCTTTCGTGATCTTCTCCTCAGGCATCGAGACAGAGCGTAGTTCAGTGTCCCAGTCCAATCCCAATGCCCGAAGTCGGGTAGACCAGCTAGAGAATTTCTTTTCGTTGATAGAGCGGGGACCGAGGACCGCCAACATTGCGAGACGAAGTGCTGATTCACATAGTTCCAATCGATTGGCCCGGTCTTCTTCGACTAAGACATGGTCATCAACCCATGTATAGCAGAAGAATGGCTCAGAATCCATAGCACACGGGTCGAGAGTGGCTGGGCTTTCATTTTTCACGAGGTGTGTGATGGCTGACCCAAATACACCATAATGAGCGGGGGACCCGGTCCATCCAAACGGGAGTGCAAGGTCGATTACCAAAGCGCCATCGTCAGGAAGTTTTCCAGCAAATCGGCCGCAAACTTCGGTGCTCCCGTAGACATTCCTAAAAGCAGATTTGACATCCCCACGCTTGAGTTTAACTCTACTTGTATAGCGACGAGTCTTCAGCTCTTCAATCCGTCGCGCCAATTTGTGTACGTGCTCATACTGTAGACGCGGTAGAGTGTTGGTATCGGACGAGCTATTGATCGACTGACCTGCCGGGTACGATAGATCGTGAATAACCCTCGCTTCGACTGTGGGGTCCGCGTCAGCTTTTGGAACACACCTGAACGGGCTAATAAGGACCTCCTTCCATACTGCAGCGGCATCGATGCCCACAACTAGGTATGTTCCCGCATCTTGACCTTCCCGAATACTACGTCTCAGTGCATTGCTCCATCTCCGAGCAGACTTGTGGTTGGCTGTCGAGGCACTCTGATTAGATATCTTGATCGGCCGAAAGTCATGCGTGACTCCATTTCGAATCATATCCAGAAGCAGTGGTAGCTGAGAAAACCCTTCGAGAAGCCACGGCAGATGATCACTTCGCAGCGCTTTATTTGGTCGGGGATCTGCTTCGCATTGGCCCCTCCAAAGTCGGATCGTATCCCGGAGGGACAGATGCAATCCGCGCACCACTTCTGATATCCCGGTTTGAAGTTGTGCATTGATGGTAAAGTTTGGCTGTAGCCTAGCTGTGATTGACGATGTTGACAACTCAGGAAATGGGACACCGGCCTTCTTAAAGGCGGCCACCCGGTGTGCCATGATCTTCGACTCGTCCGCACGCAGCAGTGTTTCTAGGCAAGCTTGAACCTCTTTAACAACAGCGAGGCTTATTCTGAGTGCTGGTGTCCGGGTACACCTCATTTTTCAGACTCGATCGCTCATTTCGGAGCTGAGGCCGCCGTATTTCTCTACGACGTACTCTCGAACAAACGGGTCTAGCGTCTCCGGATTGAAGTGCCCAAGAAACTCATACGTACAGCGGTCAGGGGCCTTTGACGGGCAGCCTTTGATGGATATGTATCGAAGGCAGAGCTGCTTGCCATTCAGGCGAGGTGCAGCCTGTGTCACCGCGATCGGAACTTCACGTCGTGAAGCTTGGCGGCCATTAGGACGGTTGCCTCGGTACTGAGGTTGGTCTGATGCATCCAGCTGAGGCTCATGAGTGTCTCTCTTACCACGTCGTATTCCGTGGTCACGACCTCGCGAGAGTTTCAACAGCATTCCATTGAGCCCAGCATCTTGCATACAAAATCGGCCCGTGAGCTCCGACCGTGTCGACAGTCCTTGGCTGATATCAGACTCCATAGCCCGTCTGTAGGCCCCGAGCACATTGCTGAACCAGAAGGCAATGGCATTCACTTCGTCAGGGGACCACGGCGCGTAGTCAGTCAGCTCTTCTGCAATCGACTTTGCCGAAGTGAGAAGACGTCGCGTCGGCGCATCAAAGAATTCTTCGGCGTACGTCCCGAGAATACTGAGTGAGTTGCACAGGCTACTGTGGCTTGGATTCGTCGGCAAGCTTGGAAGTGCCACTTCTACCGAAAAATTTCTGAGGTCCACGGAGTTTGAGCCGGCGTGTTCAAGCCTGGCAGTGAGGTCGAAACGCTGGAAGTGAAGTACTGAAAGTCCACAAACGCCAAATTGAAAGTCGTACAGCCGGCTAAGGATAGCAGGATGAGGTAGGAACTTGGTTGCATGGGACGACCTGGCATACTCCACGAAAAGTGCAGGGGACTTACCTCTGTGTTCGCTAGCCGTAATTGCCTCGTGTACTGCCTGTTGTCATTGAGAAGGTCGGAAGTTGTGCCGGCGTTCTGCTGCATCCTCATAGCGCGTAACCACTGGGACTGAGTCTGAAATGGCGTGTAGGCGAGGTCGCTTCCGTTCTGAGCCAAGCTGTTGCATTTGTGATGCGTACGTCTCCAGTAGATCGGGGTAATTTGCGAGGACCGACATAATGCGCACCGGGGCTGATGGAGCGGTGCCATTTCTTGCTGTCGTGTCTGATAGAACCGGTCTCGCATAGGTCTCGTCCTCCGGTGTACTGCAGGTCTCCTCATGGTCATGGAGTTGGCTGTGCGCAAATCTCGGGTACTGAGTATCCTCCGCCTGGTCTAGCGTGTCGAGCAGCTCTGCTAGAGGAGCGCTATCGGTCGTATCGTCTCTCGTACTTGTGCCCGATGTAGTTTCTTGACGCTCTTCATGCCTTGGTGGTGAGTGCACGGGTTCATCGCAGAAGTTGTCACCAAGGCGCACCGAAGGAGGAGGTACTTTTTCTCCGTCATGGTAATACCCAAAGTTCACCACATGCTCTATTGTGCATGTCTTATCCGACCCTGTACGTGGGCTGCGCCAGAGGATATTGTCAGACGGACGAGGAAGCGATGCGATTGGCACGATACCGGCTAGCAGTTGGCGCACCGAACGAGTTGCAGTCGTTCCGTTTTGACCCAGGAGGCGGTCAAGAATCAATCCATGAGCGCTGCTGATATCGGCTCGTGCACGACGGGTGAGTTTGGCCTTGAAGAGCAGGACTGCGATGACTGGAGCAATCTCGTCGACTGTGGCGGCTGGCGACGAGGTGATCCCTGACATCGAGCGGATCGACACAGTCGATCCCTTGTACTCGATGACCTGGCCGTAAATCGGTCCACTTGGTCTCGGGAGTACCACCGCTCTCCAGAGGAGGTTCCCTGCACCGCCGGACGACGGCTCAGCAGACCACACCTGACGGCGGAATGCGATGGAGCGAGGTAGCCAGGCCTCCCACTACGGTTGCGAGTCGTCCTCATTTGATGTTACGAGGGTGCGTACGCAAACCCGTTCGGGCTCAGAGTCGTCGAATATTTCGGCGTAGGTTGGCGCCGCTAGTTGACTGTTTGCTTCTTGGGGTACATCCTCGGGAAACAGTAGGACGACTTCAGCGGGCATGATGGTCATGCGAGGAAAGGTTTTGTTGGTTGATACTTGAACTCGAACTTGTAAATTCGAAAGTGAGGAGACTGTCCGTGTTGATTGTACTGCGATGCGTTCTCACGTCGCTCCGGCGAGTGTACTTGAAGTTGATATTGAGCCTCAACTTGTCGATCTCAGTTTCACTCGCAGACGGTGACAAACCTGAGCATGTGGTGCTACAGCAGTATGCCGTCGCAGCTAGCCTTCCGGAAAAAACGTCTTTCCATCGTACCTCTACAAAAACACCAATTCTCAACGGACACTTTGAAGGAGCAACATCAACTTGTTATATTGATACATTTGTTGCACGCAATGAGGTTGCAATGCCTTGGCAAGTCCATTATAGTCTTCGCCCCGACCAAAAGTCCCGACCCGACCAAAACTCAGTAAACTGAGCTACCGACCATAAGTTCCGACCCGACCAAAATACGACCCCCAACAATGTCTACCGTATTTTTCCAAATCACCTTTTCATTCCCAGAATGCTTGTCGTAATCCCACGTTTCTCTGCAGTAAATGCTGCTAGTTCGGACTAGATGGTCTATTTACCAAGTTGGCATCTAATTAGCCAAGTGATCTAAGGACGAATTGATTAGCAATTTGCTAATAACCTCGGAGATTTTTTCAGTGCTAAGGTTTTCTTGTATTTCTCTTGTACACACAGCAAATTGGAAATTGTTGCCAGCTTTATGCTAGATTTCAATAAATGGACGAGTGTGTACCGAATTCCCTTTGTTATGGCATACGATACATAGTACCAACATAGACCAGGCGTCGCCTGTCCTGTCTAGCTGAAGTGAACGCTCGAGGCCTACAACGTATTGAGTTTTATCTGAATTGTTCACTCAACGCCAAAAACGAAATGGCATTTATTGTTGCTCATTAGTCTCAGCTACCGTGCGAAACATGCCATCGAAATTGTCATTTAAAGTAAAAGAACCTATCTCCTTGTCAAGCAGCCGCGGCCGGAGCACTTCTTCGGCAACATCGTTAGCGGTTCGGTCCTCATTATCATCACATTGCTCAAGTACTGTAAACCACATTTTCTGAAACCAGCCAATACAAGTAGCGGGTGATACATCTCCCCAAGTGACTATTCAACTTTGACTGAGGCAGCCCTGGGTAGAAAAGGTTGATTATTTGCTGTATTTCACTGCAGTCGATGAGATGATATAGGAATTCTAGTTTGTGGAAGGAAGCATAGGACGACACAGTGTTCGCCTTCACCTTTCGACCGTGACCTCTTGGTAGACGAGGGTCGCCCTTTTGATCCTCATTGCTATACGGGAGCCATTCGATGGCAAAATGATCCGCGGGAAATACGGTTTGAAGTGCTGTATGTGATAACAAAGGATGCACACAGGTCTTTCCCGTTCGCCCCCTGATTGGCTGAATGGGTGGTGTATGCCATAACATATAGAAGGTCATAACAAAGGGAATTCGGTAAGCATAATCCCGTGGTCGCCAATTCCCACATGCATCCCGTAAAGAAACACCCTCCAACTCTCGTTCTCTTCCATGTAGTCAACCTCCCTCATGTATTATACCAGATATAACTAATATATGGCTTATGGAGCGATGCCTAGGCTGAATTCGAAGTTGTCGAAGTAGATGCAGTAGACGAAGATGATTTGCCAACTTGGCAGTCGCGTAGATAACGGCTCCGCCTACACTAACGCCAAGCGTGCCCACAATAACCTTCTTGAGAGTAGACCACGACTTCTTGTCTTTTTGCGCCACAACAACGAGTTCTTGTGATAGTTTGGCAACATTTTCATCACTGGTTGTGGTAGCCTGCTTCACTCCAGCGAATAGCTTTGCCAGGTTGCCTACTTGTTCATCACTAAGACTAGCCCCCTTTTGTGCAGCAGCGAAGGATTTACCAAACATAGCAAGCTCAGCATCAGTGTACTTGACCTCACCCGTTGCTCCAGCATTTGCTTTCTTGAAAATTTCAGACACCTTGGCTACCTCATCATCACTGACTTTGGCTGCCTCCTTCACCTTCATTTGGTCAGCGATCATTTTCGACAGCTTGAACACCTGGTCATCCGTGAGCTGGACAGTCTTTTGTGCCGAAGCGAAAGCAATTGCGAGCGCGGCTACTTCACCATCGTTGAGTCCGACTCCATCACCAGCATTCGCCTTCTTAACCAACTCAAACGTCTTAGCAGCCTCGTCATCAGTTATTTTCAATGCGTCATCTGCAAAATCCGCGCCTGAGAACATCTTCGACAACTTGGATACCTGGTCATCATTTAGACCAGCCCCCTTCTGTGCAGCAGCGAAGGCTTTACCCATTTTGACCAACTCGTCATCAGCGAGCATTGCCCCACCCGTTGCTTCAGCCATCGCTTTCTTGAATATTTCAGACGCCTTGGCCACCTCATCATCACTGACTTTGGCTGCCTCCTTCACCTTCGTTTGGTCAGCGATCATTTTCGACAGCTTGAACACCTGGTCATCCGTGAGCTGGACAGTCTTTTGAGCCGAAGCGAAAGCAATTGCGAGCGCGGCTACTTCACCATCGTTGAGTCCGACTCCATCACCAGCATTCGCCTTCTTAACCAACTCAAACGTCTTAGCAGCCTCGTCATCAGTTATTTTCAATGCGTCATCTGCAAAATCCGCGCCTGAGAACATCTTCGACAACTTGGATACCTGGTCATCATTTAGACCAGCCCCCTTCTGTGCAGCAGCGAAGGCTTTACCCATTTTGACCAACTCGTCATCAGCGAGCATTGCCCCACCCGTTGCTTCAGCCATCGCTTTCTTGAATATTTCAGACGCCTTGGCCACCTCATCATCACTGACTTTGGCTGCCTCCTTCACCTTAGTTTGGTCAGCGATCATTTTCGACAGCTTGAACACCTAGTCATCCGTGAGTTTGGCACTCTTTTGAGCCGAAGCGAAAGCAATTGCGAACTTGGCTACCTCATCATCGGTAAGGCCGATCCCATCGCCAGCATTCGCCTTCTTAACCAAAATCGACATCTTGGCCACCTGTGGCGATGGCAAGGACTGCATCTTCGCTCCAGCTCCTCCAACCCGCAATATGGTTGAGGCTTGCACAACGGCAAGCAATCTGGTTGCTGTTGTGCAAACAGCAACTTGATGTTCAACACGTACGATTGCTCTCCCTGGACTGCCATGAAGGCAGGAGAGAGCGCTCGCAAGGTAGATAGACTAAATCACTTTGCAATTAGCTTCTTACAATACAAGTAGGCATTTGCAGGGAGTTCCAGCTCCCAATCTTTGTTGTACACGTCACAAAGTTAACTTTAGTAATTGCGTGGACGATGAAGACACGCAGCGGGCGAGCGACTCAAGTCACGCCTGCGAATCAAGGTTTAACGACTACGGATACAACTGCGAAACGGACTGAGACGGGACGGGCAACAACGATGACTACAAGTACCTTGACGCCAGCGGTTCCTCTGACTTCCGTTTCGATCATGCCTCCGTACGTCACTGACATCTCCCATCCAGCTTTGGTAAAGTGGAAAAGGGGACGTCAGGAGTATGAAGATGCAATTGAGGCTCGCTGTGCCGCGACTGGTGAAGACAAGTCGAAGGCACTCCGGAGCGTCAAGAACTCGTTCAACCGCAACTTGCTCAATACTTTATGCAAGTTCGAGTGGGGTACGACCATCGAGGATGTCACGGAAGATCGCATTCGGTCTGAACTGGACAATATCATTCGTAACGTCATGAATGATGATATTGTTGATGTGGATGCCCTTTTTGACCAAAGGTTGAAGATGGACTTACGCGAGGCTGACGTAAAGGCTCGCGTAATAAACTATTTCATGTTGTGTGATGACATCATACTACAGCATGGACTGAGTAGCATGTTTTCAACCCCAAACGGGATCAAGGAGAAGTGCAAATTTCTCAAACAATATTTGGAACCTGTAGCTTTACGTGACGCGGTAGACACTCACCATCGGCTCGTAGACAGCTCCAGTAAGACCGATGAGCAAGCTTTGTACCAGCTCGTAAAGGACAAGGCACTCGAACAGGAAAAGGTCTTTCGGTTGTTAGCTAAGAGAAAGCAGCATCCAGGCGAAGGATCCGGAAAATCTCGCCGAGAATCGAACAAAGGCCAACGTTCTGGTGTCAACCAAGGCAAGAACGCAAGGGTGGTCCGCAACGACACTGGGGAGCATCGCAACGTGGTGTCAACCCCAAAGGCGGAACAGAAATCGGCCACTAACATTAAGAGCAAACCAAGGACAGGTTGCTTCCACTGTGGGAAGGATCACTGGTTGAGTCAGTGCCCGGACCTGGATGAGGCTGCGAAGGAGGCCCTGCTCAGCGAACGAAAAGCAAAAAAAGGCTCCGAAAGCAACACGGGCAAACGTTACCGATCAAAACGACTCGAGCAAACATCTGCAGTTACGAATGATGGTCAGATGACTATTGTTTTGAACGGCAAGATAGAGCTACCGTATTGTGCTGATAGTGGGAGCGATTGGAATGTAATTTCGCGGAAACATGTCCAACAACTACAGGGGCAAGACTCAACGGTGAAACCTGTGAAACTCGATAGTGCAGTAGAATCTCGTGCTGTCGGGGGCTCACTACTAACTTCGACGCACGCCGTCGATATACGGTTGACACTTAATACTGCAGCTGGGCCCGTACGCTGTCAGGACCCCAAACGTTGTCTGATCGTCGAGTCAGATGAAGATGAGGTGCTGGTTGGTAAAGCACTACTTTCTGAGCTCGGAATCGATATTGAGCAGCAACTTGAGTATCTTGCGTCGAGAGGGACTGACGAGGATGACCCTTTCGAGGAACCTGATGGCATGCCGCCATGCAGACCTTCGGTTGGTGATGTAGTGATGAATGTCGTGGATGCTCTCGTACAAGACGCGATTGACCGCGGTGTCGTCGACGACTACATTGCCAGTCGACTCTATGAAGTGGTACGTAAATACGGAGGGTGGAGACTTGAGTTGGGCGACGACCCACCTGCAAGGGTGCCGCCACTCAAGATCAGGGTAAAACCTAACGCCACTCCGTACCGGTGTAAAGTTCGCCAGTATAGCCCAAGCAAGTCAGCCTTTCTGGAAAAGTTCAACAAACGACTGGTTGAACTAGGCTGGGTATATGAGAACCGCGAGAGTCGCTGGTGTTGCCCTGCTTTACCTGTCCGGAAGCCGAACACTGACGAGTTCAGGCAAACTACTGATTACCGACCACTCAATGCAGTTACTGAGGCAATAGCTGGTGTGATGCCCAGTTTGGAGGTCGCACTTGAGCATTGTAAAGGCAAGATGTTCTACGCGATGTTTGACTTCTTGAAAGGCTTTTGGCAGCTGCCTTTGGCCAAGTGCAGCCAAGAGTTCCTTTCATACATGACGGACAAGGGAATCTTCACGCCTACCAGGGTACCTCAAGGGAGCACTGATGCTGCCCTACACTTTCAATCTACTGTGGAAATGGTACTTGGCGACCTCGTAAACAAGTGTGTGATAGTCTGGATTGATGATTTACTGGTTTTTGCCAACACGCAGGAGGAATTAGTGGGTGCAATTGATGCTGTGCTTACAAAACTTGACGAGCACGGTTTGATTCTTAATCCGAAGAAAAGTACAGTGTTCCTGAAGGAAGTACGCTGGTGTGGTAGGATTATCAACCAGCACGGAGTCGGTCACGACCCTGAACGCATTCAGGCGCTTCGTGAAATGCCATCACCGACTACAGCAGCCGAACTACAACAGTTTTTATGCGCGAGCAATTGGATGAGAGCTGGTCTTGTCGACTATTCCCGCGTTGCTCGACCACTTCAAGAACGCCTTGATGAGGCACTATCAGGAACTAAGAAAACAAAACGAGCAGCGGCTGGGGTACAAATCGACCTGAACGCAGATGAAAGAGCAGCTTTTGAAGCCGTTAAAGAACTACTTGGTAATTCGGCTATGCTGACGTACCCAGACCCATCCAAGCAGCTGATTCTGCTCTCTGATGCATCGGACCGAGGCTGGGGGCTGATAGTTTCGCAGGTGAACGACTGGAATCCAGATGTACCCATCCATGAGCAGGACCATGAGCTTCTGGTGTGTATGGGAGGAAGTTTCACGGGATCAGCGCTCAACTGGTCCGTGATTGAAAAAGAGTCTTACCCAATAGTGCACGCCTGCGAAAAATTGGAATACCTACTACTGCGGCCACAGGGCTTTAGGCTCTACTGCGACCACCGAAACATTATCTACCTATTCTGCCCGAACAAAGAGTTAAAGCGACATGTACGCGGTAAATTGCTACGTTGGTCGACGAAACTTCTGGAGTATAGGTACTCTATCGAGCACATCGAAGGTGTCCACAACGTGTGGGCTGACTTGATTTCGAGGTGGGGAGGCAAGCCATTGCCGACAGCACGGATCCACTCAATCAAACGCATTACACGCTCGAAACGCCGCCGTCAAGGCAGGGAACAGCAGAGTATGCCACTTTCGCTACGTCCACTCGATCACGATGGCTTTGTCTGGCCAACCATCGACGAAATCAGTAGCATACAAGCTCTGCATGAAATTCCACAGGGTGCAACACTGGATGAGAATGAACTTTGGCGTCTGGAGAACAGGATTTGGATTCCTCGCGAAGCACGTGATCTAATCGACGCTTATTGGTTATTGCACATTGTGGACGGAACGGACACCGTGGTGTCCACGTGATGGAGAATCATATTGGTCGTTTATTCAAGATTGGTGGTCTCAACGGAATGGTGAGGGATTTCTGCTCAAACTGCTTGCTTTGTCTGCACGTGAAAGGAGGGACAGTAATTCCCCGACCTTTCAGCGAATCCCACCACACTTTTGAACGGAACGCGACCCTGCACTGGGATTTCTTGACACTAGGAGATTCTTTTGGCTCTTCTCGCTACGTGTTAGTTCTTAAAGATGAAGCTACACACTTTGTCGAGCTCGTGGCGTGCGATAGTCCTACATATACTGTTGCAGCTACTGCGATTCTAGACTGGTACAGCCGGTTTGGAGCACCTAAGCTCTGGGTAAGCGACTCGGGATCACATTTCAAGGCAAAAGTGATCGCCGAACTCAATCGACGGCTGAAAGGACGGCAGGAATTTATTTTGGCATACTCTCCGTGGAAAAATGGGTCTGTCGAGCGCGTGAACCGCGATATTTTGCAAGTTTTAAAAGCTTTGGCGCTGGAATTTCGCGTGAGCTTACACGACTGGCCATACTTGCTGCCGCTGGTGATGTCCAGCATTAATCATTCGCCGGTCTCGTCTCTAGCAAACCGTGCGCCTATCGAACTGTTCACCGGTCTACCATGCCCCAACACGTTGGATACAGTGTTTCTTCCTGGAGGGAAGGGGCGTGTGGCCACACTGAGCAACGCACGGCCAAATACAGAGAAACAGCTCGCTGCACTTCGTGAAAGCATCATGACTATGCACAAGTCGATGGAAGCTGAGCGTAAGAAACAGGGCAGGCGGTACAGAGCCAGGCCTCACTTCAAGCAAGACGTAAACTTCTCAGTCGGTGATTATGTGTTGCGATCACGCGTCGATGAGAAGCTGCACGCGAACAAGTTACGCATCATGTGGGTTGGTCCGTACCGTGTTATAGCAAGCACAGACTACTACTTTACAGTGGAGCACTTAGTCAACGGCAGCACCATGGACGTGCACCCATCACGCCTAAAGTTCTACGCTGATAACTCACTAGATGTTTCTGATGAACTACTCGACCACATCGCTTCCCAGGGAACTTTGTTGGCGGTCGAAGCGATCGTGGAGCATAGACTCAACTCAGACATGAAGGCCCATGAGGTGAAAGTGAAGTGGTTAGGGCTTGAAACCATAGAAGACTCCTGGGAACCTTTAAAGACTATAGGCGAAGATGTACCTCAACTGCTGTTAGAATACGCAAAGAGCGCCAACGATGATGATTTCCTACTCGCAGCAACTTCAGTTATCGACTCCAAGTAACAGAAACGTTCAAATCGCAGCGAGGGCTAAGTTACAGCTACATCCTGGCTAACGTGATGATCGACTTTAAGAGTTTTCAGCTTTTGACGCTCGCTAACTTTTATCTACGTGGTACCGTTTGGACACGCAATGGGCAAGATTGCTGCAAATGGACTGACCAAGTTTCAGATTGGTTTGACGCATATTGGCAATACACGACGTAGTAAAAAATGGCGTGGTCTCCTATTGGTCAATATTCGATTTGGCGACATTTGATTGGTTGGATTCCACATTTGGCTAAACGTTGCAAATCTTAGAGGATGCAACCTGTAACACTGCAACGTGTTGAAGTTGTCGTCTTGTCTATGCGCTACGTGGGACGAGGCTGACGCGACTGTACAAATCGGCCAGCAGATACGATACACACAAGTATTACATGGCCGTACTCAATTGCGATGTTGAAAAGCTTGGGGGGCAGTGTGGCGATGGCAAGGACTGCATCTTCGCTCCAGCTCCTCCAACCCGCAATATGGTTGAGGCTTGCACAACGGCAAGCAATCTGGTTGCTGTTGTGCAAACAGCAACTTGATGTTCAACACGTACGATTGCTCTCCCTGGACTGCCATGAAGGCAGGAGAGAGCGCTCGCAAGGTAGATAGACTAAATCACTTTGCAATTAGCTTCTTACAATACAAGTAGGCATTTGCAGGGAGTTCCAGCTCCCAATCTTTGTTGTACACGTCACACCACCTCATCATCGGTGAGTTTGAGTGCCGAATTCGAATTAGCGAATATCTTCGACAACTTGGTTGCCATCGCATCATCACCACCATGCAGACTCGAGATGGCTTTCGCGATGGCATCTCCGGCCCCTCTCTCTTCCTGTTCATGATCGGGCACGCGAAGCCGGCGAAACTGGTTGTCGACGTTTTTGACGAATAAGACGTTTTCAGCACTAGTGAAGCCAACACAGATTATGACGAACATGGCCACGACCGGAAAAAGGAAGACGGCGAGACGCATTGTTGATTTTGTTGACAGTACGCAAGGACATTCTTGAGTGACCCACAGTCAGCAAATTTCAAAATGAGCTCTCAAACATCGCTTTGCCGCTTGATCCAGCAGCAAAGCATTGCAATGTGTAATATGAAAAGTCCGTTTTGCAATCACCGGATCTGAACCAGATATGTACTCAGAAAAGACAAGTTCTGATGAGTTGTCGATCGTTGGTGCTGCTATGGGGAACAGCCGCGTACCGTATATAACGGCGATCATAAAACATCGTAAAAGGTTTTTTATGTTCGCGTAAAAACTCTCGTAAAAACTAAACATGGGGGTGTTGCTAGTTACTACGGCACCACTCATCCTGTCATCCCATCGATGACAGCGAGTTGGAAGCTGTGCACCAAAAATGGTGACAAGCTTAAGGCATTAGATCGAGTAGACAAAGGCGAGTCACTTCCCCCCAGGTATTACAGAGCTGTCACAACCCATGGATGATTTCGTGATGACGCCTTTCAAGAACAGGCTCAGAGATAGCTACATGAGTATTTTTACGGATGCAGCTCAAAAGCGGCGGCATATTGCTAAGACAGTACTACAAGCGTGGGAAGAGGTCAATGAAGTCACTATTCGCAACGGGTTTCTGATAGCAGGCCTAATTGCGATAGGTCCGCGCGATATGTTCGCAACAGGCATGCCACCTCAGTTGAGCTGACATACATACTAAGAATTGTGATTTCGTGAGGTCGGAGGTTGGTGGTAAGACGGGATGTCACTTTAAGAGTTTGGTCGTAATGACATAAAAAGACACTTTTTACCAAGGAAGACGAGTGTTATTACATGATCACCGTTATATACGGTAGAGTCAACCTGTCTTGATGAGCCTTGGATTTACTCATAGATTCTGGGACCAACAGCGTAATGCGCTACATTTACTGTCGCCGAACAACGCCTATCGAGCTTACATGCATGCGTACGATAAACCCTTCGAAATTTTCCGAATATAGTGCTTACGCGTTTGGTTAAGTTAGACGCTTACATGTTTGGTCAATTCAGATGTTTTAGTAGAAGATTTTATGCTACGGTATCCTCATTCAAATCCTATTTTTGATTTGATTATCACTGCTAATGGCGAAGCCTATGTTATGACATTTGCGCGTTCAATTGCAAGTTGCGAAGCGAGTTCATTTAACAGTTAGACAAAACTCCCAAACGCTGATTGCCTTTCAGGGAGGACGTGCTGTGTAGCACTGCCCTCCAGCTCTCCAGCCCAACCATTGATGCTGATTATGCAGTGCCGTAGTTGACGCGGTATCGATTATACATGTATAGTGTTTATCTGTGTCGGTCGGGCTGCAGCGTCATCATCTTCATTGTCCTCGATCTGTCGTCGGCTGGTCCAATACTTCCCACACGGTTGCAACTGATCCCCTCGGTTGTTGGTCGAGTAGTTCAATTAAACTATCAAGGCATTGGCCCCCAATACTCCCTTCTCTACTATTCCTGGTGACGTTTGCTCTCTTTTGGCGACTACCTCAGCTGCCTTATTCCAGCTCCATAAAAGCCATAGCACATATGCTCTGTTGCGAAAATCAGCTTGAGTGTAGCCAGCATTGATGACGATAGACCAAAGAGTAGTACCAAAATGCAGTAAGCATCGCTAACAAACTATTAATAGATTACGAATCAGTTCTCGTTTTGCGTTACAACATGCTCCACTGTCTTTGATCCTCCGTCGAAAATTTCTCTGTCTCATTCCCATAAGCTCGCGTAGCAGGCCGTCGCTAGTACTCACCAGATTCTCTGGTGAACTCCTTTAAATGGAGATGTATATCTCCCGTGTGTAGGTTTATTAATAATTATCTCTTCATCGATATTGAGATTTGTGGCGCATTTCTAGATGGGCAGTAATCTCTGAACCTAGTAAGTTCACTTTCTGATGCTGGGAATCCGATTTGAGCGCCCTAGCTTACGACAACACCGATAGAACACCTTCATTAGTGCTGTCGACGTTACTTTTTTTAACGCTAAGTAACGTTAAATTTTTAACACTTACGTCGAGTTGCGAGTTAAGTAGTTAACACACTTTAACACAAGACACAGCAGCCTGCTCATTGGTCCTGAGGTGGCCAATCACCTTCAGTAATTCCATTAAAATGGCAAATGCCAGGATGAACGCGGCTAGATTTCCACAATTGAAACAGGGGGAATCGTCCTGGCCTGAGGAACCGATTCATTCCAGGAAGGGCATATAGACCTTTGCACACAGCTTAACACTACAGTGTCATGGATTGTTAACTACGGAACTGAGACGGAAGCAGCATTTTATTCGATGGACAAAGGCTATAATTCAATACTACTAATACAATAAATTGCCAGTATGCTTTCAGACGCTGTTTTGGCATCTCAAACCTACGCACAACGTTGGCTCCTGGATCATTGGAAGTTGCGGATTGGGAACCAATCTGTCTCAATTCAGGCTGCCGTGATGACACCCATTGTGGTGTAGCTCTTGACCTCGCAGTAGATGCTCGACGCTGCGTTGACTTCACTCTGATAGAAGATCGCTGACGTAGAGCGCGAGGTACTTGCAGAGACGTGGTGAACTCATCAGTATGCTGAGAAGGTGGAGCACAATCTTCTTCGGCTTCCATTGCTGGGAATATTTGATGGGGCTTGAGAGCTTGACAAGAAATGGGGTAATGATGTTGGAAGCGATGTGCACGCTGCTGGGTCTAGTTCAGCTCTTTTTGGTGCAACAATGTTGGTGATCGACTCGATACACAAGGTAACGTCAAGTTACCGAGTTCCCCGCGAACGTCAAGCTGGTCCGATCAGCTACATGGTAAGCTCTGACGTTACATCAGTTGCGTAAGTCTCACGAACATTAAGTAAGGGAGACTTCATTGCTTCACTGAAGCGGGTATGCTTCCCTCCGATCTGTGCTTCGTGTACCGCCGATTCGGGTTGTGTCTGTATCCCAGATATATGGTGCGAACTGCCCCTGTAAGTGGCGTGAAATGCCAAGAGTAAATATTCTCTTTCTACTAAACTATGCTCTCCAATTTGGCTTAATTACAAATATAGTACCACGTTAAAGTGTGTTAACTTTACTAACTTGACTTTGTTAACGTTATCTCCGTGTTACCGAGATAACGGTAACGTCGACAGCACTAACCTTCATTAGGGGGAGTCGAACCATGCAAAAAACGTGCTCAATTTTCTCGCTGACTGCTGCTTATTTTTTCAAAGGTTTTCTGCTCAATTTCGAAACAAGGAGGTGGCTGATGTTGAAAATAAGCAGTTTGAAAAGATAAGCAGTTCCCTCGTTCCCTTGTTCCCTCCCCCTTTATATGCAAGCACCGTTAGTGAATCGCCATTGGCGAGCACTTTCATTTCTTCGCCTTTCATGTAAGAAGCAGACACCACTCACAG
The DNA here is from genome assembly GCA_008079305.1 of Phytophthora palmivora. Lineage (NCBI taxonomy): Eukaryota > Oomycota > Peronosporomycetes > Peronosporales > Peronosporaceae > Phytophthora > Phytophthora palmivora. The sequence continues at coordinate 89,383 of VOQZ01001337.1, read as the reverse complement.
AGATCGTAGCTTTACCTAACAGCTACTCTGAGAGCAACCACACGATCGAAGCTAGTTTTATCCATGCGTGTCCACTGTCGAAAACGTGAGATTGGCATAGAGGCACGAAAAGTATCGACAAGGAAACTAGTGGTTTTAGGGAGACGTACTCGAGAAACAAGATAGCGGTACGACTGCACAAGCAGCATAACCTCAGATAGATCTTCCACTTCGGAAAATAGAAGCTGATTCTCGTTCCCGATGCCCTGGTTGCCTTCTTCCTCGAGTGTGGCAACGGCCAGCACATCCACAACCTCACGCAGGGATCGCTGGAGAAGAAGATGGGGATACTCGTTTAAATACGAATTATACGCAATGATGAGCGATCAGGATCGACCCCCCTTCGCTGTTTTCTGCTTACTTTTCGAATGTTTTTCTGCTTATAAATTCGGCACTCAAACTACGACCAAAATTTCACAATAATGATTTCGTTATTGCCAAAATTGTGAAACTGTAAATCCGCGATATGGCTGCCTCGTTCGAGGCGCGCACCGCGGTACTGCGTTCCGTTACTTTAGGGAAACCAAGTGTCTGGTTGAAAGACCGCTTACAGTGCACGATAACAGACTAGATCTGCTGGCACTTTTGCGAGCGGTGGGCGGTGATACTGCGAACGGGAGCGACACACACCGACTGGTGAACAGTCTCTACGTCGTCAAGCTGCATGCTTGTCAGAAACTTCTTAGCCGGGAAGGGAGCGGTGGCACGTGCGCCATTGGGGGGTCGTCGTTTTGGTACTGAGGAAGGAACTTCCAGCCATGGTCAGCTACGAAGTTCACCGCTTCCAGGATGGAGTTTGTATACCCCGATTAATTGCGTCCGATCGGACAGAATTAGCGATTCGACTGACTGTTTTTTTAAACAAGTGCCAAAATCAGAGGTCTGGTAGTACCGTACCGCCAAAATAGGGTGCTGTCCGATCGGACGCAATTGCGGTTAAGTGCGATTCTTTGACGTAGCGTTTGTATGCATTTTACAAAATCGGGAGCTAAATGCCGACCATTCCTAGTGGACTTATACGCCCCTTTTATCAGCAAAGGACCAAACTTATACACCCCTTTTGTTAACGTCTGGTAGTACCGTGCTGCCAAAGCTGTCGGGTAAATACAAATGCGATCCAATTACGTGCGATTTACCCAAATCAGATTTTGTTTTCTGGTAGACTACGAGAAACACTGAAAACAAAGCAAATTTCTGACAAAACCAGAGAACTAGCCCTACCAAGTTTCTCAAGGTGCTAAACGGATAAAAGTTTTAACATTCGAATGGCCAAGCTTTGACAAGTAGAGCAAGTGATGTTCCTGGGCTATTTGCTTCTACTTTCTATGACCTGCATTAAAATGTAATGGTGTATGTGAAGCATCCAAAAAGAGGGGTACAAGTTGTGCGTATTGTGGTAAGTCTTCAAGTATTGACCTCGTGGTCATTTGGGGTCCATCAGTCGAATTTGGAGGGGTGGAATAGGATTGGGTCGTGCAAATGGAGAGCGTAATACCGTGAAAATATTGTACGAACAGTTAAACAAACAAGTTAATGACAATATGCATTTTACCACCGTAACTTCAAGTTTACTGCTGATCCATTGTTGAGCTTATCTGGTTTGACGAGAAAGCAGTTGCTTGTATCTTCCATTCGGGAGTTGCATGAGCTCGTCGTGTGTACCAAGCTCGATAATAGTTCCATTGTCCGTCACAGCGATGAGGTCCGCATTGCGAATCGTAGAGAGTCTGTGAGCCACAACGATCGTGGTGCGTTGCTTGAGCTGCAATAGCCGGTTTAGCGAAGCCTGTACGACCCTTTCACTCTCGTTGTCTAGAGCACTGGTTGCTTCGTCCAGCAGTAAAATGTCGGGATCCCGCAAGATTGCACGCGCCAAAGCAATCCGTTGCTTTTGGCCACCGGAAAGTTGGCCGCCGCGATCACCAACATTGGTTTCGAACCCGTCGGGAAGATTCCGAATAAAGTCAAGCGCGCTTGAATCCTTGGCGGCTTGAATAATCTCCTCGCGGCTCGCAGTAGGTTTACCAATTGCAATATTCTCAGCAACGGTTCCTGCAAAAAGCACTGGCTCCTGGCTCACGAGTGAAATGCGGTCACGAAGCCACGGAAGCTGCAGTTGACGAAGGTCGACACCGTCTAAAGTCACCATTCCAGCGTGAGGATCGTAGAACCTCTCCAGTAACGCTATTGCAGTACTCTTTCCACATCCACTACCTCCAACGAGCGCCACATTTTGACCAGGTGCAATCTTCAAGTTGTATCCTTGATAAATCGGAGCGTCCGGTCTTGACGGATATGCGAATCGCACCTCGTGAAATTCTAGACTTCCCTTGACTGGGGAGATAGTATGGCCATCCATGGAGAGTGCGCCAATAAGCGGAGCGCGATCTATGATCTTGAAAATGTTCTCAGCCGATTGCTGGGCCTTTTTCGGATCGGTAGCTCCTTGTGCTGCAGAACCTATGGAGAAAGAGCTGAGCGAGAAGACCATTAGCACTGCAAACATGTCTTCGAAAGTAATAGTGCCTTTCGAAATCCACCTGGCACTAACGTAGAACAGTAAGGCTGCAACAAGTAGCATCACTCCAAGAGAGAATCCAAACGCAGCACCAGCCACCACTCCCGCTCGCGTATCAGTTTTCTTCGACATTTCAAGGTATTCTTTGTACTTGCAAGCTAAGTCTCGTTCCAAGCCGAGAGACGCCACCGTCCGAATCGAATCTATAGCATTTGTGAGCAGAGCTCCAGCAGTGGCGTCGGCATCGTTGTTCTTCTTGGACGTGGAGTCGCCGTCAGCCACGGACTTGTTGACCAGAAAGGAGGAGATCGTTAACAGAGGTGCCGCGGCCAGTAGAATCAGCGTCATTTGCCAGCTAAAGTAGAAGCAAACCGCGAAGACAATCACCAGTGTCGTCAAGTTCACGACCAGGCGATTCAATGTCTCGGATGTCATAGCCTTCAATGTGGCAGCATCACTGGACAGGCGAGACAGAAGAGCTCCAGATGCATTTTCTGGCATGTCAAACCACCCGATATCTTGATGCAGCATGGCACTAAATGTCTCGAGGCGAACGCGACCAATGAGTCTTTCTGAAGCAACAGCGAAACAGTATTGCTGTAGGAGTGTCGATAGACCGTAGATAACACCTAGCGCAACGAAACCTAGTGACCAGTAGCGTGCATCATGAATCATTTCGTGCTCAGTCTTGGTATAGTCGAAAAAGAGTACTGTGATCTTCGCCATCATGACTCCCCATGCTGGAAACACACCAGCGTTTAGAATTGCCCCAATACCACCTGCAACAAGAAACTTCCACTCTGGGGATGCCATCTTCCTCACTCGATCCATCACCGCAGTTGGTTGGGATGTTGCTGTTTCTGCTTCAGGTTTAGCATTATCGTCCTCTGTCTTTGCTGCCATCGAATTTTTGGTTGTCATCTCGGATGCAACTAGATCCTTGGGATCCGTTAATTCAGACACTTCAGTGTCATCCTTGTCTGGAGAGATTTGGGAATCCACCAACTTGCGGTATTGACCATTGGAGATTTTCATGAGCTCATCGTGCGAACCGATTTCGGCGATGATCCCGTTGTTGTGGACGACAATTCGATCGGCATTCCGAATCGTCGAAAGGCGATGTGCGATCACAATTGTAGTGCGTTTGGAACGAGCGAGCAGATGATCAAGAGATTTTTGCACAATGTACTCACTTTCAGTGTCCAGAGCACTGGTAGCTTCATCCAGGAGAAGAATTGGTGGTTTTTTTACGATTGCTCGAGCGATAGCAATACGCTGCTTCTGGCCTCCAGATAATTGTGTACCGCGTTCTCCTACCTCTGTGTTAAAGCCTTGAGGAAGTTCTTGGACAAAGTTGAGCGCATTGGCCATCCGAGCAGCTTCCATAACTTGGTCATCTGACGCCTGCGGGCAACCGTGACGAATATTTTCCATGATAGTTGTGGGGAATAGCACTGGTTCTTGGCCTACAAGACCAATCTGCTGACGGAGCCACTTCACATTCAGTTCACGCACATCAACTCCATCGACAGACACAGTGCCACTTAGTGGGTCGTAAAATCGCTCGAGAAGGGAAACGATGGTGCTCTTTCCACTTCCACTTGGCCCCACAAGCGCCACAGTCTCTCCAGCTCTTACGGTCAGTGAGTAATTGCTACATACATGGACATCTGGTCGTGAAGGGTAGGCAAATGAGACGTCCTTGATCTCAATCTCCCCCGACACGTTTTCTAGGATTTTTCCATCGTCACGGAGAGGATCAATTAGAGACACACGGTGAATTGTTTGGAATACGTCGTAGGCTGCGGCTCTGGCAGCAACGACCGCCTCAGCACTAGGTGCAGCCTGCCCGATAGCCATCGATCCAGTTAAAACTGCAGCGAAGACCACCACTACGCGTCCACCGTCATAGCATCCAGATCCAGTACACTTATCGTCATCCAACTGGTCGTTGGCGGAAGAATTTCTGGCGGGTCTTATTTCGGTCAGGTCATAGATTTGGTCAAACCGCACTTTCTTTTTGAACAGACGATTGGATCTCGTTTGCTGTCAGATGCGATGTGTAAGCTTTCTACTTCACTTCTCCTTTTGATCGAAGCTACACAAACACGTCCCCGAGCACCTAACTAACCATGAGCAAGGCTAAGAGCGTTGTCTCAAAGAAGACCACGAAGACTAAGCGGCCCCAGCGGAAGACATCCTCTTCAACGCGGCCACAAACCAACCGTCAGCTGGCAATGCAGTTGTCAATTCCAGCATCGACAGCCCCGTCAATTCCAGCATCGACAGCCCCGTCAAGCCCAGCCTCATCCACGTCATTATCTCCAGCACTTGGTCCACTGGCAGATATGCTGGCACCATTCACGGTAGCACCGACCCCCTCTCCACCGACGTCGCCGGCGACAAGTTGCTCGACGCGGAACGAATCATCTTTGACTGAAGCCTCGTCACCATGGCTGCTAAGGGCTGTCCGCCGCACAACCTTCTCGCAACCGGCATCACCGAGTTCGTCAGTGTCCACCTTGTTGATAGAATCGCCGGTGGCGACGACCCATGACATGCTATCACCTCCACCTAGCTTGATGACAATGGAAGCTACAGCTGCTGCACCCAACGGTGAGCCTGAACGAACGAAGTTTAAGTCGGTCATTCGCTTAAATGGTTTCCAGTACACGAAGGCAGCATCTACGTCAAAAAAAGTCACGTATCGCTGCAGCTTTTACCGGCGTCAGGAAAAGTGCAAAGGACGAGTGGAATTCACGGTGAAGGACATGGCATTCACCAACTTTCGCCCTCACATTTGTCAGCTTGGCGTTGTCGTAGCGGATGTTCGTAATGTGGAGCGTGAAATGAAAGATGCTGTTGATGATTTAGTCTTGCAGAATCTGTCAATGCCAGCCGAACGTGTATGGGAACGCGTTCGTGACGAATTCTATTCTTCCAATGATGTTGCTGTACAAGGTCTTAGCCGCGAACAGGTGCGCCGACGGGTCTACAAAACCCGGCGAGAGTATTTCGGTGGATCTATGCATGGACTTGTTGAAGTTCCCCCCTTATCGTTGGTTCAAGGCTCAACAATGAATTTCTTCCAGTTTCATCGAGTGTACACTCAACAAACCAAGGTTGAGCGCCTCATCGGATGGGGCCATCCCGAAATCATCGACAAGCTTAAGTACAAAGGCGTCACCCTTTTTGTGGACGGCACGTTTAGGTGCGTGCCACGACCATTCTACCAATGCGTCGTAATAATGGCCCATGACCAAGCTTCAGACTGCTTTCTACCTGCGTTCTATGTGCTGTGTAGCTCCAAAGATTCGGACATGTATTGGAATGTGATTGACCACGTCATTCAAGCTACAGATCAAAAGCTTGATCCATCCAAGGTAATCTGTGACTTTGAGGCAGGTTTGATCAAAGCTGTGTTGACACAGTTTCCCGATGCCAATGTTTGTGGATGTTTTTTCCACTTTAAGCAGGCATTGGGAAGACGAATGAAAAAACTTCGCATTCCTGAAGGTGAAATCAAAATCGCAATGGCTCCTGGTGGTGTAGATCTTTTAGCAGTGATTGATAAGGAAAAGGTGGCTGTGGAAGGAACTTGTTACGTTCGTAAACTTATCCGCGAGAATTGCACTGAGCTAGGCTTGGTATACTCGCACCGCAAGTGGGAAAGTTTTTGGAGCTATTTCAATAAGCAGTGGGTTCGTCGTTATGCTCCGGAGCTGTGGAATGTGGACGGAATGCAAAAGCAGATTGTCGCCAGAACGAACAACCCCCTCGAACGCTTTAATAGAGAGCTGAATGGAAAGTTTGGACCGCACCCAAGCCTTCCCGTGTTTGTAGCAGGTATTGAGGCCCTCGCGCGTCGCCATGTCCAAGTCCTTCATGACATTCCTGCGAAACGGGCGAAGTCACCTCGTCGGCGCGAGAAGTACATGCTACCAAAGAAGGTAGCTCTTCCTGATAAGTAGAGAGTGTAGATACAGCTGAGGTAACACGAATAAGTAGAGTGCCATCACAAAGTTGTCAATCTGCAACGATTACACTGCATGGCTGAGCATGCGCTAGCACTGAGCCGCGCATGCAGCAGCGCTGAGCAGCGCACAAATGACCATGCACTCGCCGGTTTACGAGGTATGACCCGCGGTCACCATGTTTTGGTCTGGTCTTGCGATTTGGTCATAAAACCGGTTTGATCAAATCCGAGACCAGACCCAAATAAGACCCGCCAGGGAGGCAACCGTCGTTGGCAACCTTGTGAGCTCCGTAAAACATGCCCACCGCGTAGGTACAGAGCATGGTGAAGAACATGAGACCCGTTCCCCACCCAACTGCGAAGCCCTTGTTGATTCCAGCTCGTGCAGCCGAGTCCAGAGCCTTCTTGTACTTATCGATAAAGTAATTGCAAGCGTTGAACGTGTGAACAGTACGTACATTGCTCAATGACTCTTGAGCGATGGCACCGGCCTGGCCGTAGGCCTCGATACCTGTCTGCGTAGCTTTCGTTACCGCCTTCATCGAGAGAAAAGCTGTATAGGCAACGAAGGGCATCAATGCGATCAGTATCAGAGCCATATCCCAGCCTTTGATAAGCCCAATAGTGACCCCAGACATAGCCATCGAAAAGCTGTGTACACCGTCACCAATCTTGCGGCCCATTCCTTCATGAATCGTTACGGCTGCTTCGATAATTCGTGTTGACAACTGCATCGGTTCATTCACGTCAAACCACCCGATTTCCTTCGTCACAATCGAGGTCATATAGGCACTGCGAATCTGCTTCACTTGACGCGAAGCAGTCGTTGACCAACACGCAACCTGAAGGAACCCAGCTATCATAGCAGCTACGGCGACATAGACGTAGTTGAGCACAGCATCGTCAACTTTCTCCACAATGCTGGTCGAAGAATCTGATGGGTTTAAACCGTTCAACACGTCTCCAATCAGCACAATCTGTAATGGTTGAGCCATTCCAGCAACAGCAGCACCAATCGTGCCGGCGATCATCAGCATTCGATCTTTACCATCCGCAAAGGACAGTAATTCACTCAAGGAGACTAATTTCCCGCCCACTTTGGGATCCACATCAGAGTTGCCGGTGGCATTCTCGAACACAGGAACGTCGTCGTCGTCTTTGTTCGCCGTTTGCACGGGCGGATCCTTCGGTGAATTCGCCGCGATGTAGTCTGTCGGTGCCATTGACAACCTCGAACAATGTATCGAAGTAGCGAAATTGTCGAGTAGTTGGTGAATTGGTTGAGAGCACTGAAGTTTAGGAATGACATGGAGGACGGGCTCGAAGCGAGTACGTGGCATAATCTTGATGTTTATCCGCCACGTGATCATGCACTGAAAATTTCATGACAGATCTCCAGTGTAATCATCGTGCTTATGCCACCACGGTACATGCTAAAACACAAGGCAACAACTTTGTGTTGTTGATCTCATTCATAAATCAGACTACAACACAACAGCAGCGGACGGTAACGCAAACGACGACGATGACTAGCAAAGCAACACTTCAACAAAGCCTCTTCGACGATTTCAGCGTTCGATTGGCTAGAGTTGAGGCTCATCTGGGTCTGAATGCTGCTACTGAAGGCATGGCTCCTCAGATCGATGCCTACGACGTATATGTGGAAGAATGCTTGCCTCCTTTCCTGATCGCGTGTGAAAAGTTAGGAGACCATACTAGTCAACTAGGTGGGCTGCTCCAGAAGGCGTTCACTGCACAGCGTGCATTTCTGCTATTGGCCAGCCGATGCAAACAACCACCAAGGATAACTCCTGCAGATTTCGAGAGTCTTACAGAGGTACAATCCTGCGTGGAGGAGATCAGCAAGATGCGCGATAACCGCAGCGAGTTCACTAATCACCAAAATATGGTGTACGAAGCAATCCAAGCACTTGGCTGGCTGTGTGTCGAGCGCACACCCAAGCCCGCGGTGGACTCGTTCGTTGATGGACTGGACTTTTGGGGTAACAAGATTCGCGTGCAGTTCAAGACATTCAACCCTCATATTGACTTCGTTGTCACTTTGAAGAACTTGCTGACACAACTCGCCCAGTACATTAAAATCTACCATCTTGTTGGCGTGACATGGAACCCCAAGGGCATTGATGTGTCCAAGTACACACCTGCACAAGCGATGCCTCTTACTAAGGTGGACCCTGGCAGGGGCTTGGCTAATGCACTTGACGACATTAAGTCTGCTGGTATGAGTACAGGTTTTAAGATGGACATGCCAACGAATCGTAAGGATGTTGCTCTAGCTAAGAAGTCAGCCAACCCAGTCAAATTCGTGAAACGTGCCGTCTGCGAGGAGCGCAACGGTAACTGGCACATTGAATATCACGAGGGCTATGGCGAACCACTTACCGTCAGGGATATAAGCATAAAGCAGCAAGTGTATATCTTCGGGTGCGAGGGGACCACAATTCTGTTGGAGGGCAAGGCCAAAAACATCGTGCTTGATTCGTGCAAAAAGACGAAGCTTATATTCGACGACACTGTATCGGGTATCGAGATCGTAAATTGCAAAGGTGTGCAGGTGCAATGCAAGGGTGTGGTGCCATTCGTGTCGATTGATAAGACGGACGGTTGTCTCGTGTACATCACGTGGGAGGGTCGAGAGGTACAATTTGTGACGTCCAAGAGCTCTGAGATGAATGTGGTGCTCCCGGATAATGCCGACAGCGACAACTTTGTGGAGAAGCCAATTCCAGAGCAATTTGTGCACAAGATCACTGCCGACTTGGCCATCTCGTCCGACGTTTCATCTTTGTATTCGTAGTTATCCTATCAATTTCGTCACGTGTTTAGATCATTCTTTTCTTGCGAACCATCTTGTTCTATTGGGAGGTTGATGCTTTCGGGGTGAGAATGTCGTAGTTTGCCCATCTGCCCACAGATCTTGAATGCTCGTCAGTTTGGTTGGCGGCTACAAGTTACACTCATTGCGATTAAGAACAAGATAGCACGGTCAATACAGTACTTTGTGAAATAGAAAGATGACAGTGCTTTAGTTTCATTACCTGCACAATGTTATTGAAAGGACCCCCACGCGAAGTCATTTTCTGGCATCGGTGTTGACTCCGATTTCTTAGGTCCAGAGGTCTCCGTCGAACCTGCACCCGGAGTGGGAGGTGCCGACCCGAAGGCGAAGGGGTCATTTGGAACAGGGTTACCAACCTTCGTTCCAAACGGCTGCGGGGGTGGTGGGTCTTGTGACGTGGCAGCACCAAAGGTACCCCAGCCCCCGCTAGATGCACTGTTGTGAGATTGCATCAACGACGGGTCCGCGCTCTTCGGGGGTGTCGTTGATGCTGAAGCAGTGCCTAGTTCTCCCACAGTTAACGCACCCTTCGATAATGCGAACGCAGGGTTCTTTGGGTCAAGTCCTCCTGAGAATGTCGGACCATTCGACTGCTGAATAATGCTCCCCGCTGCCGACCCACCCGATTTAACTGCTACAAGTCGCTCAACCACATCCGCTTTCTTCGCCATTAATTGCACTGTCTGGTGCTGCAGCGCCATCAGCTCCTGAGTCAAGCTACTCGAGACTTTCAGTAGCTCATCACGTGGACCTGCATCTTGCGCCACTTCCGACGCTACACTTCTCATCTGTGCATCAATCTGCAAGCTCTGAATCTCCTGTTTCGCCGTAAGAACATGCTTCTGCAGCAAGTTTCTCAGATCCTCCAGAGCATCCAGTGATCTCGTGGAACTCGGAACAGGAAATCCCAATCCGTCCACTTGATCCGCAATACGTTCCACACACGCATGTAAACTCTGCAACGTCCTCATTTCTGACTGATCCACTCTCGACAGTCCTTCTGCTTCATGTTGTTTGTTCCGGATCTCCGTCGTCACCAATTCAGTCAGCGATTTCGAGTCAATTAGTGGCGTTCCTGAAGTAACAGATGACGAGGTATCGAATGCAATGTGTGGATTATTAACTGACGACATCTTGGTCGCGTCTGATTGATCGACGGTGGGAAAGTTGAAGCTCGGACGTCTCTCGGGCGTCAAGTCCAGCGTTGGGAAGAGATAAATGGGGAAGTTGGGCGGGATCTTGACCAGGTTGCGCTTGGTCATGCACACGATAAAGTGCATCCCCATGACGAACTCCGTCTCGTTCATGTGGTCGCCATCTCGTAGCAGTTGCAGCCCCTTGAGGCGACTGTAGAGCTCCTGCACCTGCTCCTCCGAGAGACTGGACTTGCGGAAGAACTCGAGCGCCGCGTCACGCGAGATGGAGCCGTCAGAGCCGCTTAGTTTAGCGAAGAAGGCACGGTAGCGATTGCCCTCGAGCTCGATCATCGTGTAGAGCTGCGTGTCCAGCTCATCGTCCGAGGGAGGAGCAGGGAACGACGCGAACGACATGAGTCTAGTCTGAAGTAACGGTTACACTGAATTAAGTATGATCCATGTGGTCCACATGACGGAACTTCAATTGGGTTAGAAATGACTTGTTGCATTTCTAAATTCAAATTTGAAACGACCGCGAATATGACGTCAACGTCTGCAAGGCCCAAGAAGCGATCGGTATGGCGCTCGGAGCGACAGGATGTAAGACACGAAGGTGTGAAGACAATTGGATTTCAGATCCGGTCGGCCACAGGAGCAGCAGGAACGGGGTCCACGAACCACCTACTTCAGTACGCGACACATTCGTGTTGGCAGAGCTACGTGCGATCGAAGGAGACGCTGGTGTTGGCGCTGTACGAGCTGCAATTACTGTGAAGTATAGAAATCGAAAGGTTATTAAATGCTCATGTTATGGTATTTGTTATAGAGAGACGAAGACGTTGCTGTCGGAAGTTCGGATTCTCAATAAGGTTTGACAGGCTGAATATTTAGTACAGGTGCAGCTTATTGAGTGTTTTGCCACAGAATGCATGTGCTGTGAGTGTGAGTGTGGCGGTGGAGAACCGACCGAGATCCTACGTTCATGGTATGTCGAGGTAGGGGGTTTCGCTGGAATTGCGCTGACAAGTGAATTGGTACAGTGAAAAAACTGGAGAATTTGCCGCATCACCGGGAAGTGAGTGTTACGTTACCATTCTTCCCGTGCAATTTTATCAGGTGTGTTACTGTAGGTACATATACTTGGTTTGGTTTGGTTGACTTTTCTTTGACAGACTTCGATTTGAGCGCGGTGTGCTGCCTTCTGTTGCTGTTTATGCGTACGTTTGTCGTCTTTTGATTTATTCAGATGATGTGGTTAACGTATCGGTATTACGATGTGTAGCGTTAAACCTCTTGGCATTCCCAGTGATGATATTGAAGCCGAGTCCGGTCCCTCGCTTTGCACAGTGCTGAGTCACACTCCTGAGGTAAGGAGAAGACAATGTGAAATCATCCCTTACTGATGTAAATGCATTGCAGAACCTATTATTCGGATCTTCTTTGCCGGCTAGCCAGTCCTTCATGGACTGCCTCAGTGACCACCGTTCCGGGTACGTTCACTGCAATAACAAGGTGACAACGTCTATAGCTACTTAGTGAACAATATTCTATTGTAACAGTTCACCAGAGTGGATGGCAAGACAACGTGCATACTTGCTAGATGAGCGAATTGCACGTTTAGAAGCCTCGCTTTTCGGCTGACACGATGTACTGGTAATAATTTTCACGTAAGAATTGGGTTGGTTCACACGTTTCAATCGAGACATCAGGTTTTGGCTTCGATCACTATCTGAAAAGAGTATAACTGTATATGTTACCTAATTATTGCATGGGCTACAGCAGCGGGAGCTGTACAGAGGTATCATTCTCGCTTACAATTTGAAGTCAGCGTGGCAAGAGTTATTAGGCGTGGAGCAATTGAAATCATATTCCTCTTTTTCTGATTATTGCACTGATTTCGCGAATAAGTAAGTTTTCTACATGAATTCTAATTCAAAAGGAGGCAATGGTTCAATTACATCACAAACTATTCCTCTTCTCTCGTTTCCAGGTTCATACGCCACTGTAAATCGAATGAAACCACCATTTGTGAACGACATCCAACCAAAGTAATAATAGTCAGTGTCAGCCAAGCAGTACGTTGTAGTCATCGTCCAGGTTTTTAGATATGTTTTGTCCCCCGTTTTTCATTCAAATTGTCAAATAAGCCATTCGAAACATTCTACTTAGTCATCATGTGCTGAGCTCGAAATGATAGCAATGATTGCGTGGTATCCCTGGACCAATGTGTTACTAGTATATAAGTTATCTGTTAACATGCTTCCACGTATGACGAGATTTTGTATGGATGTTCAGAAAAATCGTCAATGGATATGATAACACCAGCTCGGTAAGAAACTTAAAAAATGTGTTTGTAGAGATAGGAACTATGAAGCGATGTTAATTTCCAAATGCAAATATCAATGAGCTCATGAAGACAGCTTTTCTTGTCGCTGAAGCTTGTTTAAAATGCTATCACTGAATTGGAGAGTCCTTTTCGATCTCAGTTGGGGATTCGGTCGGCTCTACTAGATTCTCCTCCATCGCTGCTGGCATCGCAGTATGGCGATGCGATAACCATGCGAACACTCCGACAACGAGAAATAACGCAGGAATGATACCATACGAACTCACCTTCCACATCGTCCGCACACCATATTCATCATATATGTACCCTCCAACGAGAGAAGCAATGCCAGACCCAATGCCGCGTTGAATAGCCGACAGTAGGCCAATCATTGTACCAGCTGCTCCTTTTGGAGCGGCGACATAGAGGTAAGTGGTCAACGTGGCCGCCAAAAGTCCGAACGTAATGCCATGGAGCATCTCGAGAGGCACGACGTACCAAGGATTCTCCATGTAGGCATAAACGACAGCTCTCACAAAGAGAGCGACAATGACAATGGCGAGACACACAGCATCACCAAATCGTTGAATCATGACGTTCGAGAGGAAAAAGATTGGGATTTCGGACAGCGTCTCCACCGCGACGAAGACACTTACAATGGTAGCCCCGTCGTCTGATAGATCGTATACGTTCAGGAACAGATAGCTATCGATGAACCCGCCGCTTACACCTGTCCCCAGTGCAACAAGGAATAGTACAAGAACATCCGGTCGGCGCGAAATGAGCTTGGCGCTGATCCAGAGAAGACCATTCTGACGAGACTGTTCATTGACATCTCCGTAGCCAGCAGGTATATAGCAAACCAACACGAACAGCGATATCCACGAGACACCAAGCATCATAGTAAAGCACCACTTGATTCCGACTGCAGATGCCATCATCCCTGAGATATATCCACCAACACCATATCCAAGTGCTCCATATAGTCTTTGTTTGCCGAAATCACCTCCATATCGAGAGGTAAGCTTCAGTGCTGCCAGATCCAGCAGTGCATTTGTCGGCATCATCTGAAGATATGCAAGGAAAACAATGACACACATGAGTGGGAACGAATCCACAAATTGAATTGTGAATACGAGAAGTGCCGAGGTGATGTGGCACACTACGTGAACTTGTTTGTGGCGATGAAGGGTATCAGCAATTGCACCCCAGGTTGGTGGTCCAAGAAGTGTACACAGGCACGGAATCGCCAGTAAAATGCCGATTTTACTAGTGGCAAAACCCTTCCCTTCGAAAAAGATCTACTCCATGTCCAGTTAGTGTTCACAAATTCATTTCAAAGTGTATTCTGAATAAATACCTACGTACCGATAGATACGCGATAAGTGAGTTGCAATAGTAATGTAAAACGAAGAGCATTTTCAGTGGAATGAGCTCCTTAGTCTCGCCTGCATCAAGCAAGAACATCAGACGACAGTGCATCTTGGCCTTTGCTTCAAGTGTAGTTCTCTCGAAAATATTCGCGAAATAACCGTAACCTTAGTACCGCACACTAAGCGATCTTGCGCTGAGATGAGGGCGCCACTGGTACACGCAACCGAGTTGCAATCGTCGAAGTGAATCATCGTACGGTGGGATGTAAACTGCAACTTCATCCACGAATCAACGAGTTAGAACTCCGGATTAGGCGCTGACTATTCTGTTTCAGTGTTACTACCTGTCTAAAGCAGTGATCATAGACGAAAAGCTCCACATTAAATGGAACTAAATTATCAGTCCTAAGAGATGGTTTGGACGTTGACATCGACATAACTACCGTCACTAATAGACATGTTTAACGATATTCATGGTAATGTAGTGCAATGGCGTACACAAAGATTGGTGTCATCGATTGGGGTAGCATCAGTTATTGGACAGTTAAATCTTTTCTGCGATCTGCTGGCGACGAAGATTGTTCAACAAGTTGTTCTTCTAGCTCCACAGTTGATGTTTGGTGCCGACGAGCGAGGCATGCAAAATCCCGACTAACACGAGTGATGCTGGGACGATAGCGAATGCCGCCACCTTCCACATCGTTCGCACACCATACTCATCGTAGATGTAACCTCCCGTAAGAGAAGCAATTCCTGCTCCAATACCTCGCAAGAAAGCTGAAAGCAACCCGATCATCGTTCCAGCAGCACCTTTTGGTGCAGCGCCGTAGATGTATGTCGTCAATGTTGCGACTAGCAATCCAAAAGTGACGCCATGAAGCGTCTCTAGCGGCACTACGTACCAAGGCTGCTCCATGTAGGTATAAACCATATCACGAGTGAAAAATGCAGCAATGACAAATGTGATACATATTGCAGTCCCAAATCGCTTAACCAGTGCACTCGAGATGAAAAATAGCGGGATCTCGGACAGCGTCTGCACTGCCACAAATATACTCACAATTGTCGCGCCATCATCCGATAAATCGTACACATTCAAAAACAGGTAGCTGTCGATAAACCCACCGTTCACTCCTACGACAAGAGCGATAATGAACAGGACAAGCACGTCCGGCCGTTTGCAAATGTGTTTGACACTACTACGAAAAAGCTCCTTTTGATGAGGATGTCCGTCGTCGTCACCAAATCCAGCGGGAATGTACCGAATCAGTAACAATAATGTAATACACGAAATGCAGAGCATCATAGTGAAACACCACTCGATCCCGATCGCAGACGCCATCATCCCGGAAATATAACCACCGACGCCATACCCAAGCGCGCCATAAAGTCTTTGTTTGCCAAAATCCCCTCCATGTCGCCCAGTGAGCTTCATTGCTGCCAGATCAAGCAACGCAAGAGTTGGAACCATTTGACAGTAGGCTGCAAAGACTGTAACACACATCAGCGGAAATGACCTCACAAACTGGATCGAAAAAATGAACAGTGCCGAGGTAACGTGGCACAGTATGAGGATTTGTTTGTGACGATGCAGCGCGTCGGCGACCGCACCCCAGGCTGGAGGCCCGATGATGGTGCAAATACATGGAATTGCTAGCAAGATGCCGATTTCACTCTTGGAAAAGTTGGTCTCTTCAAAGAATATCTAAACCAGCAAAATGTAAAATAAGTATCTAGACATAATCGACAACTGCCTCTCGGAATGATACACACCGGTAGATATGCTACTAGTGAGTAGCAATAGTTGTGGACGACAAAGAGCATCTTGAGCGAGATAAGTTCCTTCGCCTCGCCTGCGTCGAACAGGAACATCAAGCGGCAGCGCATTGGCGAATACGCAATGGTTTGTGTCTTCTCTCAAATAATCGGAAATGCGGTGTTCCAGAGAGAATTGGCGTATTACCACACACCAAAGGTGACGAAAGAGTGTGATGGGCTCGACATTGAAGTTAATCAAGGCACATGTATCTATCCCGACAAAATAGAGCACGACCAAACAGCAATGTCGACTGAAAGATACAACGAATGCGTGGTGGGGGTTTTGCCAACAATCATGAGTGGAAATTTCCAATGTGGTGCTTCATGTTTTCAGCGTATGTTGCAACACTCATAAAATATGACTTCTTCGCAGTTGGTATAACATCATTCCGGACTACCGGTGGTTCTAGTTTACCCAGTCACGAGGAATTCATAAAACTACAATTCTTCGAACGTGTGAATCACGCTATTTAATTTTGGGTCTCGTTATTACGTTTCTCGCGACTGTATGAAGCAAGTGCATGGAACAAGCGTGAATGAAAAACACCACAAAGATCTACGATCTTAAAATGTTCAGTCTCAACATCTCATTCAAATGGTGCGTTTTTTACTTTTGTCAGTGTATCAATTGCATAGAAAATGGTCCATCACAGAACCAATGCCTCTCGGATCAAGTCGTAACGAGTCTAGTTTTCTTGTATTCCGGCGGTATGTCGTGTTTTCAGTATGGATGCACCACTCATAAAATATGACTTGGCGCAAAAAATCACCGGAAATCTTTCATGACGTGTAAACCGATGACGACACCAAGAAGATCTGTAAATGCACTTGTATGATGAAAGCGCGAGCATCAAGAGATTTCCCATTCTGTAACTTTCTTGCTCCAGGAAACCCCAAACACAAGTCTTGACGTAATAACCATGACCAATGGAAATAACGAGTGCACTCCACTGCTGAAAACCGAACATATAACGAACCATCGTCGACTTCTTCATCGGTTGGGCCTGACAGCAATTTTTGGTGCGAGTTTGGTCTATTTATTGACCCGTCAACTTGAAAAATGAAGCTAACCATCCCTTTTGTGGCACTAGTCTTGATATGGGTTGGTGTAACGCAAGCAGAGGCAGCCCAAGCACTTCAGGTACTCCATTAATCTCTTTGATGTTGCTGCAATGATCGAAGCCACTAACCGCAATGCTGCTTTTAGGCAACCACCCATTTCAGGAAACCATTCTTCATCACCTGTCTTGATCATGCCATAACGGTAATTGGCACTACAACGGATGTGCTTCGAAGTAGTTATTACCGGTAACACTACTATGTTGTTTTCAGGCCCTCTTGCTACCCGGGTTGTACATCTACCATCGAGTAGGTGATGCAAGTGCCGGTGTACAAACCGACAAGTTGGGGATTGTTGACGTCTTACAGCGACATTCAATGCATCCACTGAGAAAGCTGTTGATGATTGCCGTGGTGCTAAACTCTGTTTACCTCCTGGCGGACTATATGTGGTTCACCACTTTAGGAATGGTTAGTGTCGCCGCAGGCACAGCCATCAGCAACACGGCACCATTTTTCGTGTACGTCTTCTCGATGTGTTTTCTTCACGAGAAAGCGAGTTGGAAGAAATTGAGTGGGGTTGTTACATCTTTCATCGGTGTCGCACTCATAGCACTTTTCCAAGATGGGGTAACGGAGAATTCTCAGGATACCAGCTTCCTGGCTTGTATGCTGGTGGTGACACAGACTATGATTGTCGCGGGGTATGGAGTCACATACCGTGTTGTGGTTAGTCAAGACGTCGATGATGCATCGACTATTCTGACGCTTACAGGTATCTGTGGAATGGTAACTATACCAGTGTGGATCATCGGCAGTCTGTTGCTTTCGGTGTGTCCATTGCAAGCTATGGAGGAACCCCTTGGGTTGCCAGAGACAGAATGGGGATTTTTCTTGCTAATTGTGAGTGGATCTCTGGCCGGTATATACACGCTATTGCAGTCTCTTGCTTTGTGCTGGACGACTCCGCTCATCACTAGTGTGGGGGCGATGTTGACTATACCGCTATCATTGCTATGGGACACCATACTCAACGGGCGAGTGTTCGCGTGGGAGTGCCTCCTTGGTTCGACGCTTGTCATGGCAGGCTTTGGGATGCTGGAACTTGGTTCGTCGAAGCAAAAGGCTGAAGATAAAATTGAGGCGACCATCGCGTGATGGATCTACTTCGGGTAGTAGTGTGAACTGCTCATGTATTTGACCAAACCAAACTATATCGACGCCTTGCGAATACGAACAACTTCGTTTTGATCTTGTTACTTCAGTTCCTCGTACATGTGCTTGATCTCAGATTGGAAACGAGCCTTGAGTTGCGGACGCTTTAGCTTGAAGGTAGGAGTGATTAAACCGTCTTCCATCGAAAACGGATCTGGGTGGAAGTGCACCTTCTTGACAAATTCGAAACCACGAAGTTGCGCCTCCTTCCCGGTGGTGTCCATGTCTCCCAAAACCTCGTTTTGGAAAGCAGTGTTGTGCACCAGTTGTGCTACTGCAGTATGCTCGCCCGTAAGGCCACTTGCGTGCCCCCAGGCTTCAGCAGTCTCGGGATCAGGCACCACAACTGCTACCAGGCAGCTCTGCAGTGAGTCACCGTATACGAAGATCTGAGCAACGTACTTGCTCTTGAGGTAAACTCCCTCGATCTTCTCGGCGGCAACATATTCGCCCTGGGATAGCTTGAAAATATTCTTTTTACGATCAATGATGCTCAGCGTGCCGTCAGCATTCCAGCAGCCAATGTCACCCGTGTGGAACCAACCGTTCTCGTCGATCACCTCAGCAGTTTTATCCGGTTGCTTATAGTACCCAGCAAACACGAGTGGGCCTTTCGTGAGAATCTCACCACGCGGACGAGGCTTGTCCTTGCTGGTGTAGCCCATCTCGGGTACATCTTCTAGACATACCTGCATACGAACTAGTGGAGGACCAACGTGCGGTCCGAGCGGCATGTCACCCGAAGCGAGGCAAAGACCAGCTGCCGTCTCACTGAGTCCATACCCTTCCACGACATCGCAGCAGAAGACAATTTTCATGAATTCCTTCACATCAGCGCTCAGTGGAGCAGATCCAGACAAAATCAACCGCACTCGTCCTCCCAGAACCTGACGAATTTTAGCAAATATCAGGGCGTCCCAGAGAGCATGAGTCTTGTAGCCGGCACTCAAGCCCGCACGTTTACTGGCGTATGCCTGGTCAAACATCAGCTTCTTCAACCCTCCCGCCGCAGCGACTCCCTGTGTGATCTTGTCGTACACTCGGTTGAACAATCTCGGCACCGAGACAAACAGCGTAGGAGCCAACTCGGCCAGATCCTCCATCAGGAACAGCACATCACCTTGATAAAATCCCGCCGCCGCACTATTCTGCAAAATAGACCCAATCACCGCTCGCTCAAACACATGAGGTAATGGCAAATACGACAAGTGCACGTCCGTCGGGTTCACTGCAAGTCGTTCACCAGCCAATGCACTGATCATAGTAAAGTTTCTGTGCAGCAAGATCACTCCCTTGGGATCCCCCGTCGTGCCTGACGTGTAACACAACGTGGAAATGTCCGTCGGCAACGGAGGATCCGCTGGCAAAGGCTCTGCACGTCCCACCAGTTCCAAGTCACTGAGACTCTTGAGCTCAATATTCTTGGCTGCAGCAACATGACGCTGTTCCTCCGTCACTGGCTCAAACTGTACGACCGTCTGGAGCTTAGGACACGCTTCCCTACAGTCCATGACGACGTGGAATTGGTCCATGCCACAAAACAGCACTCGAAGCTCTGTGTGGTTGGCAATAAACGGCACAGCATCCGGTCCCAGCGTGTCATACAGCGGCACCAGCACGTACGCCATGCGATCGCACGCATGGGCCACGAGACACCACTCGATCTGGTTCTTCGCGAAGATTCCCACATTCTCCTGCCGCTGCAGCCCGCAGGCCCGGGTCAAACCCGCCGCCAAGTCGTCCATGCGCGTCTTCACCTCAGCGTACGTGAGCCACTGGAAGGCGCCCACTTTGCCAGTCGTGGGGTCCACCACGCGCCGGCCGTAGCACGGACGAGCGCCGCCCTCGCGACTCCAGCCGCGTAGGAAGTTGTGGTACAGCGTCTGCTGGGCCTCGTCGACGGGCACTGTGTTGGGCACTTGGTATGTCGGGCCGTGTGTGGCGTCGCCTGTGTTAGGCACGGCCGTCGTGTAGCGCAGACCCGTGTAGGACTCGAAGTCGACCTCGCTCATGGACGTGGCGGTGCTGTTGGCAGACCCCATAGTGAAACACAGAGAGCAGGAGTGAATGTACGCGCGCAGAGCGAGAATGCGGAATGAAGTGTTTACGAAGATATTTGTGACGTGCGACTTCAACGTGAATGACTTGCAGTTTGTATGCATGTGGTAAGTCCGATTTTAGATACTTTATATTTAATATCCTGTTTATGGCGATTAGGTACAATGCATCATGTTTAGCTCGAACTTGTTTTAAATAGGTTTCATTTTCTAATGAACTGTAATAATGAACTGAAGAGTGACGGCTCATTTCCCGCCAAAGTAGTTGGCTACATTGACAGATTAATAATGTAAGAGCGCATATTATTATCTTTATTTTAAACGGATTGACGGGCTACAAGCTGGAGGAAGAAAGACGAACTTTCTTCATGGTAGACCACTAAGGACACACAAAGAGGGCATGCACGCGAAGTAACAGTGAGGAGATAGAACAGACCAGTGGAACTTTGGTCCGGTGCTCAGGCTCTCGGTGGTGGGTCGAGTTGTCGAAAGGGTTGGATGGAACAGTGTCATTAGTAGTGCACGAGTGGTGAAGCAACGAAGAATTATGAAACATGTTGGCGATTGGATTGTACTGTGTTTAACTGTTACAGTCGTGGAGACACACCATTGAAGGTTTCCTTGCACCACTGGTGAATGAACGATGGTATAGTTTGGTGCTCAAACACGAGTAGCTCCGTTCGCTGCATTCCCAGCCACCCTGTTTGGAAGAAACTTTGCAACGGCGGCTTTTTGCTCAGCAATTGCCTTATCGTATACCTTTTGTATTTCCGCGCAAGAGATTTGGAGATTGTGGCGGCGACTTCTTCCGGGGTTTTCATAGGATTGGTCTTGGTCCATTGCTTCATTAAATCACGCTGAAAAGCTTTACCCGCTTCACTCAAATTTACATTAGGACTCGCAATGGCTGAGGCGAAAAGCCGGGCAGCTTTCTTATCACCAAACTGGTCTCTAATGGACGAGGCTACGGACGCCTGCTTATTGCGGCTGCCCATGTTATTGTGCGCAATGTATGCCAACCAGTCGACGAATTGTTTGCTTGCGAAGAAATTTTCCGTTTTTTCCACCGAGATTTTTGAGACATCGTCGGTCTTGGAGAAGAAGTTATCCACCTTACTAAAGTCTTGGATGTCGAAAGCTTCATCAACGGTTTTTCCCTTGAACTTCTGAAGATGTTCGGGTAAATCGTCAATAGCCGATATGCCGTTAGATTTAGACTTCATCGAGAGTTGCTTCGCGAGCTTCTCTTTTTCTCCTGACGAGAGCGTCTTTGATAGCTTCGTGTAACCGTCAGATTTGAACAATCCCTTGACCCACCCCGGAACAAGCCCACGTTCTTCTTCGTCGTGAGACCGCAACAGTCTCTTGACAAGCACATCTTCCTCTTCAACAGCGAGCGAAATGGCTTGCGTCGGCTTCGAGTTTGTAGACACCAAGGCATCAACACCATGAAAGGCGATAGCTGCAGCCAGCAGAACGAAGTAGTGGAGTTGCATCTCCAGTGTCGCCAGGCGTCGTCAAAATCCGTTGTTGGTGTCCGAAAGAGAATCAAGAAGTGACAGACCACGTAAGTTAATACTACCTGTTTTATACATGAGGCGCAATCCTCGCTCAACCACAGATGAATTCAATCGTACCACATGTCGTATCTCAAGAACGTGAATTGACATGGATCATCCATTGGATGTCTAGACAAGGTGGTGAAGGTTTCACCACCTTATCTAGACAGTATCACATCCATGCCAATTGAGTCAATGAGTACGACGTTGGGATTGTTGCGTGCAGGTAGTCATTCAAGTGTCCATGATAGGAGGCTTTCTCGTTCTGAAGCAAAATTCTGAAGCAGGTGTTAATAAGGATGTACAGTCGAATATCCATACGGAATTACCATATGGGCATCCGAGCTTAAGATAATGATTAAGGTGCTACGACCAGACGATCATTCCCGGATGATTTAATTGTACAGTAGATCACTTGGCTATTGTCAATAGTTAGATGCCAACTGGGTAATTACCCGAACTAGCAGGATTCAGTGCAAAGAGATAGATAACTTATGGGAGAACGGAACGAAAAGGCAATTCGAGAAAAAAACCTTTTTACTCGCTTAAAGGTAACTCGTTCGGGACAAACACAACGACACAAGAAATACAATGTTTTCGCGATTATGTTAGGCTTAAACAAACATACCGAAGACCAAATCCGCTTTAGAATGCCTGACTAAGTTGTGTCAAAGCGTCTTCGCTGGCATCGCCTTCCCAGGTCGCCTAGTTCCGTTGACCGGCGTCTACGCTTCTTGGCACGGTACTTCTCCTGTGCGAGACTTTTTTTACTGATTATCAGTCCTAACTGGATGAACTTGTGCTTGGCTTGGCGATACCATTCTCCATTTTGCTCGCGTAGAGGATTGTATGAAACACAGTAGTTAGTTAGCGCCGCTTTAGCGTCGCAGCTAAGTTAGCGGCAACGCGAATGAGCTACCATAATTCCGAATGCGCTGTTGTTCGCGTGAAAATGTTTCACCTGCGCAGGGCCAAATGAATAAGAGCCAGCACAGTATTGTCTTTACAGGCGTTCAGAAATATTTATCTTAGGATTTGTAGCTATTGGCTACCGCGGCTTTCTTTAAGATTTGAGGGGGGGTAGGCATTTCGGTACTCCACTGCAGTCAGACGTGATATCGACGACATCACGTCGTAAATCGATACTAATACATGTAATCAAGGATGGTCAACAAAACTAAATAAAGAGAGAGGAGGTACTCAATTTAACCTTTGTTATTGTGCGTTCTACATGAAATTTCCTTGGGCGGTTCTTTGAATCAACCTGATAAAGACGAAGACGTATCTGCAGTTGTGGCTCCTTCTACATGAGTCCCCCACTCTGGTTCTTGTTTACCCAGAGGCAGTATTGTCAATACTCATTCCGATAAAGCAGTCCATGCTCCATTGAAGTTGTAGTCCTTGGATCCTGGTCTAGGGCCGAAAACGCTCTCGATAGGTGACTGCATGTAATTGCCTAGCACAGTTGCCCCACATATATTCTAGTTGTTTGATGACTGCCCAGACTTTTCCTTCGTGTACTACTTGGTTACGAATTTGCCACAGGCGTGCAACCCGATACTACAAGCCATCCACCAGATTCGTTTCATGGAACTCTTGAGCTCGTCCGCTCATTTGCTATACCATTCCGATAGACATGCTTTAATCTGAGCCCGACTTCCCGTGCTGTTCTTCCAGTGAACTGCTTGTGCCTTTCCAAGACCTCGTTAGCGATTTCGTAGCCGAGCCAGTGCGTCAGACATCGCCACCAAATTGCTTGAGCCCGTTTGCATGACCAGAATATGCGAGTATACACATGTCCGTGGTGAGAGCATCCTTGATGGAGAGATCGCCCATTGCAAAAAAGTTGCCGTTGTATCGCTAGCCCCCAAACTTGGAATTTGTTAGTAAATTTGGTGAGCTCATAGTTGCCGAGGTACTTGCCTTTGACAAGTCTTGTAACCACTCGTCCTGTTCTGACCTCCTCGTCCATTTGGCCAATACTTTATCCAGGTGGGGGCTTGCCAATGCCTGGGACATTCGCTGGGGTAACTTCTGCAAGAAGTGCAGGACACTCCGCTTTGGTATAGCCCTCGGTGCATACCATGGATAACCATGAATGCGGGGGTTGGCATGGAAAATAATTCTTCACGGCAGCTTCTTCAACGTATCAACGCACTGCAGTTCTCCACGACTTCCACCCGATGAGGCGTCCTTCAGCACTTCTGTTGCTCGAGCCGCATCGTCGCCAGTCTATCGTGAATTTTAGTCGAATTTGCCATGAAAGTTAGGCAGAACCGCTACATACGAATCGTTTGATACGGAAATATTGGTCTAAATTCTGCAGTCATGGTCCACCTTTTCAAGTGTTTGAAAAATGTAGTATGTGAAACAAGCCCACAGGAATTGCTGAAATGAATAATCTGAGCAATTATGCTTGTAATATGCGTTCACGGCAACGTTCAAGTTGTTCTTTGCCTGAGGGGAGATATGAATCGTCAAAGAGGTCACGAAGAGCAGTATCTGGGCGTGCTGTGTTCGGTTGGTGTGTTTCATCTTTCCTACACAAGCATGTAAATTCTTCTCATCAACCTGTAAAACTTTAGTAGTTCATAAAGATACCTGCGGTTTGTTGGTGATCTTGCTGTCGACGCTTTCCGTGAGATGGGAGCTGCAGATGATGTCAGTTTTGCATTAGTACTTGTACTTCCATTGCTGTTCTTATTGTCTGCTAGGGTTTGCCGAGGTGGGGTACTATCACACTTCGAGATGTCTGCTGCCAGATGACCCGTTTGACCACATCTTGGACACGAAACACTTGACATACGCATCAAGTGCCAGGTACTACCTTATAGACAACATTGACACGAAGATGGTAACAACATTATGACAATAATTCTGTGGATCGATACAACGTACATGTTGACATGCGCGCTAGGGTAGGAAATACCACATTCCATACGTTGGTGACGCCAATCTTCGCGATCTTTACTGTACTTGCGCAGCTTTTTCACAGTAGTGTAAATCTCAGGTTTATTCTCACGTGTGGCAGTGAGCATCACAGTCTCATAGTACCGTCGATCGATTGCTAGTGCTTGAACGTCCGTCACTGCTTTAATATCGAAGATAGCTCCACGCTTTGAAGATACAAATGGTAATTCACCCGCGATATCTCCAGGGCCGATCAGAGTAAGCTCGACATTTACGATTTTTTCGGGGTTCTTTCGTGACGAAGGCTGCGAGAAGAGAAGTCGTCGCATGGTATCGTTTCCTGCTGCTTCAAGGGTCCAGTTAATACGTTCCATGACTTCACCCGAAGTTACGATGTACATCCACTTTGCATCTGTTCCTGCTCGGTAGAGATAATCCTGTATCCATTCAATTCAAGGAGTTAGTGTCATCTTATAAGTATTAGACGAGATCCTACATTGCTTGTGAAGTGGCGCGATCTCATCGCGCTAACGAGACGCATTTTCTCTGATTCAAACAGAAATGAGAGACTGACTACGGAAGCGTAAGAAGTTGATTCGCTTGCTTACCATGTTTCTTCCAGTCCCTGAAGAGGAACATCCTGTCCAGCACCTCTGCGTTATTATAGTGTGACGCTTCCATTGAGGCTGTGCGTACTAGACGAATGTAATCTGCACGCTCAAGACAAATTAGATCGCAGCTCTCGGTGAACTGTGATGCCTTGATTGTGGCATTGCGCCTTGCAGATGGGTTTAGCAGCACAATTTCACCGAACATCGCACCAGGGCCAAGGTTTGCCACCATGGCGCCAAAATCTACGGCTGCTGCGTTGATCTCTGAGCTCATACGTCGTGACATACGTCGCTGCTTCAAAGTAGACAACATCGGCGGTGGTGCGGCTGGAGCAACAACAACTTCCCCTGGTTTCTCCATTTTGACATACACATCCACGAGTCCGTCCACCACAATATAGCAACGATCACCTGTGTCTCCTTGGCGGATAACGAGACCTCCGCTTTTTATCTTGATAAGTCTCATTTGGCGACATATTTCGCGACGGATGTATTCCGGTGCAGCACCAAAAATGTTATTGCTGTATTGTTTGCAATTCTGCAGCATCCAACTATACACAAGATCCAAACTTTGTTCATTTCGCAATGCTGGTTCATCTATCAAAATCGCTTTAGCGGCCGCTACTCGCTGTTGTTCTTCCGGAGATTTCTGTAGTAACTTGAGCAAATGAGGCGGTACCTCGGGTTTGAACACACTTCCATGATGTAAACTGCCACGTGACACGAGTCGTTGAGAAGATTGTCGACGCATCGCCCCGGGTGGATCCAGCGACCTCGGAAGCTCTGGAAGCTCTGACATGATTACAAGAGATGCAAGAGATAATGAAATGGTCTACCGAACGTTGAACGAGGTGGAATGTACTTGAAAGTCTCACTATTTATACCTAGTTCTTGGGTAAGTTGAGACGATTGTCAACTACGTAAAAGATGACAATGGGTCGATTGGCGCCGCCAAAGTATATTGGCGTCTCTCGAAGTTGCTGTCATGTTTGTAGGTAGGGAAGTCGATGTATCCGTGAGGGCCTGGCATGCGCGTGCCATACCAAGTGTCGTAGCCGGCAGGTTCGTTCAGCGGCCAGTCATTGTAGTACCGCTCAGCCAAGTCGGGGTTCGAGATATATGGACGTCCAAAACTGACCAGGTCTGCTGCGCCACTACGCAGGACCCCCTCCGCCGTGTCACGGTCGTAGCTGTTCGCAGCAATGACGGTGCCCTTGAAGTTTTTCTTGACGTCAATGGGTTTCGTGAGGGGCCCTTTGTCATTGAAGCCGAAACCAAAACCATCCAACGTGGCCATGTACGCGAGGCCATACTTACTCAACTTTTCAGCTACGAAGCAGCACATGTCGTGGTTATCAGTGCTACCAGTGTCGCCATAAAAGCCGTTGGGCGACAGTCTCAAGCCGATGCGATCTGCAGGCCACTCCTTCTGAAGCGCTTCAACCAACTCAAGCAAGAAGCGGGCACGGTTTTCAATGGACCCTCCGTATTTGTCAGTCCGTTTGTTGGTGGACGACTGAAGAAAGGTATCCGGCAGATAACCATTTGCTGCGTGGATGTCAATACCATCAAAGCCAGCCTCTTTGGCGAGACGTGCAGCCGTACAGAAATCATCGATTATTCCCGGGATTTCGTCCGTCCTCAGCTCACGGCACAGTTCGTACGGAGCCTTCTCGGCGTTCACATCTCGGGTGTGGCCGGATACGGGGGCAATAGCTGAAGGACCGACGACATCCCCACTAAAACTCGGATGACCTTGACGACCAATGTGCCAGATTTGAAGGAAAATCTTGGATCCTTTGGCATGTACAGCCTCCACGACAGGTTTCCATGAGTCGCGGTGGGACTCAGTGTACATGCACGGAGCTCCGTACCAGCCAAAACCTTGCTCCGATACGGCCACGGCCTCCGTGATGATGAGACCGGCACCAGCACGCTGTGAATAGTATTCGACTTGCAGTGGTCCGGCTTCGTGGGTGACTGGATCGCAACGAGCACGGGTAAGTGGGGAAAGCACAATTCGGTTCTTGAGCTTGAGGTCTTTTGTGAGCTGGTACGACTCGAACAACGTGTAGTCCTTGAGTGGCACGGTCATGATTGGGGGCAAGACTGATGCGGTGGTGAACTGAGACTGAGTTGGAGCTGGTAAATTGAAAAGTGAGCTGCTTCGACTGCTGAAACTCGCGACCTGAAAAGGATCATGTTGAAGGATTTGAAGTTCAATCTCCATGTTGACCACAAGCCCGGTGTTGACGACCTCCATGTTGACCATTACTCCCATGTTTACGACTGCTTCGGCTTGCTTCGATCGATAGGAAGGCACAGGAGACATGACCGTATCACTACATTGTGACTGTACGCTTGGCAAGGCGAGCGTCGAGTTCAAACACACATCCGTCAGACAGGCAAACCCACTGCATCAAGAGTCTCATCGCTACTAGCTAAATCTCATTAGTTAGGCTACAGAACACAACGTCTTGGCCGCGTTGGTGAAGTGATTCGCTCGTTCGGTGAAACCACTGATTCCAAGAATTCTTGCACTCATAGCCGTAGAGCCTGTCGTCACTCATGGGCCATGACTTTCATGTCTTCCAGCACCATCTCGTTATATACATCTTTGGACTACTCCTTCTCGAAGTGTACAACGATAGAAAGGTAAGACTCCAGAGCAACCTCTCGCGCAAAGGCAATTGAATGATGAATAGGTAGACTCCCTCCACCTTTCGGTGGCGATGTGTTCATCCTAAATATGAGTTTCTTGGGGCACTGGTATTCCAGGCAACACCACCCCATGATACCATACGCTTTAAGCACAGGAATGTGGTGGAAGAGTTCCTTCACTTCGCTCCTCTGCCACATTTTACTGTCCAATACCCCCGGTTCATTCATACTAATGCTCATTCGTTCCACGTAACATTAGCTCAACTCGACTGTAACAAGCTGTTGCTGTGTAGCGGATGGAGTGTGAACGGCAGCAACTGTATTCACGAATTCATTAGAATTACCACGTTCATAGTGTTCCCTGTTGGAGGAAAAGGCGAGTGAGAGATCTCTGCTTTCTTGGTCTGCTAGCTTCTTATGCATGCCGAAGCGGCCATCCACTACTAAGCAAAGCTTTCGCTCTATCCTCGGCATAACAACCGCTGGACTTCCTGCTGACTTTAGTGGGACCATCAAGCAGCAAATAACCTAGCATCCTAATGGGCTTCCGCCGTCACTAGTTAATCTTCCGTCTAGAAATGAACCACCTCGTCACTTTGGCCTTCGTCTGTCTGTACGCCCAGCAAGTCACTGCTGTCAGTGTCTGCAAACAGTCAGAGTTAGGCTCGCTCCTCACCAACCCCAACACCACCGCATGTGCGAGTGACTCGGGTGTCGTGTTCGCAGACTTGACCGGCGCGCCGTCGGATGAACAGCTCACGACCATCTGCGAGACGAACGCGTGTGTGTCACTCATGGCTGCGATCCTCGCTATCAACCCGGACGACTGCACACTGCCACTCAACGAGAACCTCAACCTCATGAGTGAGCTCGTGGACCCCGTTGTGGAGAAATGCACGTCCCTGGGGATCGACATCGCCGGCAGCTCCCGAGTCGGAAGTGATAGCGGCGTCGACGTCGGCGA
Organism: Phytophthora palmivora; assembly: GCA_008079305.1. Lineage (NCBI taxonomy): Eukaryota > Oomycota > Peronosporomycetes > Peronosporales > Peronosporaceae > Phytophthora > Phytophthora palmivora. The sequence continues at coordinate 60,301 of VOQZ01001337.1, read as the reverse complement.
TCAAGACAGCGCCACGTCGGACTCGAAGGCCAGCGGATCATCCAGTGCTTCGTCGACATCAACTGCAGCCGCCACGAGTATCGCTGCCATCACTCTCACTTTGTTGGCAGTGATGCAGTAAAGACTCGTTAACTCCATCCACTGTAGCGTAAATCAACTACCTTCTAACTAAATCAACGTGATACCATCCACCATTATCGTCAGACAGTGACGGCACGTGGCTGAGTTGTTGTCGAACCGCTTGTGACCGTAGATTCGCGATCCACCTCGTGTTCATTCTGGAATCTGCTTCAATGAAGCAATTTACGTATGAACGAGAAGGCAGTGCTACTGCCACGCATGGAGCTGTTCGTATGGGGTATCTCAAAAGCGGCTTTACATCGGGAATGACGCTGTACAAGAACTTGCACGAACTCCGTCGCAAGTTCGACCCTGACGGAACCAATAAACTCTTTGGATGGAGGAAAATGGACTCCGTCACGGGTAAACCTGGAGCTTATGAGTGGGTGACACTAAACGATTTCTTGCCAGTTGTTGAAGCAGCAGCGTCGGGGATGAATCACGTGTTCAAGCTACAACGAGGTGCCATGGTGGGGATCTTCGCTGAGAACAGCTATCAATGGTCCATTGTCGAGCATAGTACCAGTCGAATGACATACACATTAGTCCCTCTATACGACACTTTGGGAGCTACGGCTATTCCATTCATCCTCAATCACACTGAAATGAGTCTTGTCTTCTGTGGCAAGGACCAATTCAAGACCCTGCTGGGTGTTGTGCATCAATGCCCCACTGTCAAGACCGTGGTGAAATTGGAAGACGAGATTGACCAGGAGGAGAGAATTCTAGCGGAAAAACACCAAGTGAAGCTCATGACGTTGACGCAACTCATTGAGATAGGCAAGAAGCACGTCGTGGCTGCTGATCCTCCACTTCCGAGCGACTTAGCAACAATCTGCTATACTTCAGGGACAACGGGGAACCCCAAGGGAGCCATGCTCACTCATGCCAATATGATGGCAGCAGCAGCCTGTGCACTGGAATTCACGCTGCTGCTTCCGACGGATATTCATCTATCGTATCTTCCTCTGGCACACTGCTTTGAGCGTGTGATCCAGACAACGTGCATCTTCAATGGAGCTGCTGTTGGCTATTATTCCGGAGATGTCAAGTTGCTCATGGACGACTTGGGAGAGCTTAAGCCAACGGTGTTTCCATCGGTGCCTAGGCTGCTTAACCGAATTCATGACAAGATCACACAAGGTGCAGCAGCAGCTGGAGGATCAAGAGGTGGCTGTTTGATACTGCCTATGCCTCGAAGAAATACTACCTCAAGGATGGCTACAAGACACACGCGTTCTGGGATTTCGTGGTCTTTAGTAAAGCCCAACAAGCATTGGGAGGACGTGTACGTCGCATGATGAATGGTTCGGCACCACTGTCGAAGGATGTGAAGGAGTTCTGTCAGATTGTGTTTGGTGCTACGATGTTGGAAGGATATGGACTAACCGAGACTGGAGCCGTCATCTCGTGCTCGACGGATGAAATCCCTCCCGGTGACCACGTTGGTATTCCACTTGGCAACGTACAGATTTGCCTAGAAGACGTGCCTGAGATGAATTACACCAGCCAGGACAAACCGTGTCCTCGAGGTGAGATTCTCATGAAAGGCGACAACGCCTTTATCGGATACTACAAACAACCTGACCTCACCAAGGAAGTAATCGACGAGGATGGCTGGCTGCACACAGGCGATATTGGTTGTTGGAATACTAACGGTACGCTTCGTATTATCGACCGCAAGAAAAACATTTTCAAGCTCTCACAAGGTGAATATGTGGCGCCTGAAAAGATTGAAGGCATCTATATCAAAAGCCCTTTCATTGCGCAGGCCTTCGTGCACGGTGACTCAATGAAGAATTATTTGGTGGGCATTATTGTGCCTGACGTCGAATTTGTGGCCAAGTGGGCAGAGGAGAAAAACATCAAGGCCTCTTTCGACGACCTTTGCATGTCAGGATCTCCTGCTGGAGCAGAACTCAAAGCAGATATCACCAACGAGATGGAGAGACTGGCGACCGAATACAAACTCTTTGGCTTTGAACGGGTGAAGAAGTTCCACGTGCACTCGGAACAGTTCACTCCCGAAAACGATTTCGCAACACCAACGTTCAAACTCAAGCGCTCAGTCATCGTGAAACACTTTAGTGCTGAGCTCGAATGCATGTACATGGACTAAAACTAGTAGTTCAGCACATTCCAGTCCGCTTACGTATGTTTGTATGCACATGTAGTAGCTCCTCACAGCATCCATGGAGCTGTTTCATCAAGCCTCTGCCACACGAATCGAAAAAACACCTCCAATCGAAGGATCATTAAAGCACTCATGCATACCTGTAAGGGAAAGTGTGACAGGGGGTTCGACATCAAAAACTATCACGACATCGTTAGGTGGCAGCACTATTATCCATATCGTTTGACGATTTAATTCATGCATCTCGAAAACTATTCCGGTCGTTTCTCTCCCAGCTGATAATGGACTCGCAAGTTTCGCTGTAGTTCACCAGCTGCGAGTACTTCTTCACTTTTAATTTATCACCATGACGCCAAGTTCTCATACGAACAAGATGCAGACTCCAAGTCCTTCGGCTTTGGAGATGGCGACCAATGTGACTGAACATTACATGGACATGGCTTCACCCGCAACACCTACTACTCAATCAATGCAATTGAGACTCCGCAAGCAGAAATCCGCAGCTTCTTCATCGATTGCAGATGAAGAAATTCGTGGCAATAAAACCATAACACGACTCAAGAAGACCGGACGTCGACCGGAAGAAAGAGGTATCTGAGTAATTTGACCATTTCACGATTGCAAATTTATTCTGATGCTTTTTATTATACAGTATTCCGTAGGCATATCGGGTGTGCAGCTCGTGCTGCTGCAGGGGTGTTACTAGCTGGTGTTATCCAGACAGGGGCTTCGGCTTCATCTTCAGGCTCGAAGTTTCTACCATCGTTCTATTACTTGGGTGGTTTAGCTTATGCTGCCATAATGGTTATATACGCGTCAGCCCCTACTGTTGGTGGCGTAGTCCAGCAGATCTGGCAAATCGACTTGGGAGTGGGGCTGGCTTTGCTGTACAATTTTGGAGTATTCTCGTGGATTCCGATCACGCAAGGGAACCTCATCTCGGTACCGGAGAATTTGAATGACTCGCCCTACTACGTCAGCTTGCACGACTGGGGCTTGGTATTTCCATTTATGCTCACTTTCACGTTCGTGATCTTCTTACTGCCAATTGTAAGTGAATTCTACGTGGGTATTCTGAGGCTAACCTGTTTTTAATGTTACTCGAATACTGTAGCAACACAACATCAAGAAGTTTGCTGTCATGTCCAATGCCTTTTTCAGTACGTTGACTTGACACTTTGAGAAATCCATGGTGTCGTTTCTAATATGATGCTTGCCTTGCTCTTCATAGTGCTAAAATTCATCAACCCCATGAATCCGAGGGTCGGTGGTACAGGTTTGAAGGACCTCAATAACAGCGACTACGCTACACTGGGTCTGATGAAGAATCTGGCAGTGTACAGCGGCATAGGTGTTGTCGGAACCCTGATTTCGCTCATGACAGTTTTACTACCCTCTCCGCTCTTGTAAGTCCTTTTCACGAAATTGACTACCAAAACCAGGCTTCAACCTAAACTAACAAGTTCGTTGGTTTCTGGTGGTAGTGCCACCAAGAAACTCATACGTCACATGGGTCATGCCCCAAATGATATTCGCAAGATTCTCAACTTGATCATGGATTCGTATTGTTTTCGCGTGAAAGATATCAAGAAAATGGATTTCTTTCGGCTCAGACTGGATCGACTTTTAAGTGCTGCGCAACATCGGTTTTCCGAAATGGAGGAACTTTTGAACGATTGTTGGTGGGAAGAAATCATGGGTGTGGGTTTATGCCTTACGTTCAACAAGAACGTCGCGAAGCAACTTGTCAAGTTGTATGGACGGCTTCTAAGGATTTGAGAGCGATGAAATTTGCCATCGAAGCTGAAAATGGTCACTGGACCCACGTTGTTTTGATGAAAAGAATGCAGCAGAGTCTCCACATCATGCAAGCTGAGGCTAACGATCTGCTCCAAGAGATTGCAAACAGAGTGCTTGAAGCCTCTACGGACATGCCGACGGACAAGTTTCTTCACTTGGAACAAACTGTCAACCTTTTCATGGAGAAGTACACCAAACTGTACGGCGCGATGCTCTCAGCTGAAGTGCATACGCCTGGCGATGTAGGCAAAACCATGTCGCTCAACGTGTTTATCTACTCATTCCACTCGTTTACCCACACCCTGTTCGCGTTCGAAGAACGTTTTAACCACAAGAATTTCTCCTGTCGGTATCGCGTCTGCAAGTTTTTCCAAATGATATGGTGCAGTATCTACCAAGGCACGATGTACATGCGGCGGATGACCCTATTTGCAGTACGTACAACACTTGCCGTTCTCATAGCCTACTGCGCTTCCACGTTCATTTTCGCGTTCAGCGCCACAGGACCCACCGCTATCGCTATGGTGGCGGAGTTTCACGTTGGTGGCACCTATGGAAACATGAAAAATCGCATCGCTGGACTAGTGGCAGGCACCGTTGTGCCCTCCATTTTGCACTTCTTCATCTGCAAAATCTCCGACGTGGTGTTTTACAATGCTGTCAACAACACTGTGCTCTTCGTGTGGATAGTTGGTTCGATGTACGTATGCTACTCCACATCGTACCTGCGTATGGCCGGAATGGTATCAGCGTACATGTCCGCGTCAGTACTTCTTGACCACAGTTGTCGAGTTGCCACCAAAGCTCTCTCGTACTCAAGTTTAACCGAAAATTCTGTGGCAATTCTCATTTTGATGCTTGTAGAAGCCAGCCTGCAACCACAAAGTGCTCGTGGACTTCTACGTTCCAACATCCAACAGGTTCTTAAAGCATATAACAAAGTTTTCCAGCGTTGTTTTTCGCATCACATCACGAATATTACTACAACTACAGCCATTCTGGGTGATCTTCCGACTGTTGTTGAGACCAACGCGAACACGACAGTGCCAACGTCGGTCAAACTTGATGAAAAGGAAATTAGATCACTACACAAGGAGCTCGCCATCACGCTACCAACGATATTGAAACAACAAAAGAAACTCGTACATGATGCCACCGCAGAGCCCAATTTGTGGAAGGCGAAGTTTTCAAACGAGCAGTACACACAAATATTAGGTGTCTGCTGGACGTTGTTAGATCGACTTCGACTGCTTACAGATCTTGTTGAATGGCGAGAGAGAGCAAATAAAGACTGCCACCATGAAGGTTATCGTCTAAAACGCCGAAATGCTGGTCATCTGAATGATGAATGTACTGCCGCGTTCAAGAAGCAAGAAGAGGATCGATCTCACCAACCAGAGACAGTGTACTTTACGGCTATCGCGCCTTCAACAGAGGATTTGTTCCCAGAAGCACCCTTGCCACCACTACCTTCGAATGCACCCCCTTCAGTAGCGAAAGCTAGATGGAATCAGAGTCAAACCGCCTACGAATCGATTGTTGAGGAATCGTTGGACGCACTCGTGACGCTTTTCAGCAAAGATTTCACGTACAAATCTGCGGATGACTATGCTATTTTCTTGCAGATGAAAGAGGCATTTCGAATTGCAGATAAAGACCACAGCGGCACTGTGGACGCATCCGAGATGGCTGAATTACTCGAAAGGCTCATGCCATACACTGGAGGACAAGGAAATGTCCATATGGAGCAGTATGTAGACGAATTCATGAAACTTGTGGACAAGAACCACGATGGACAGATCACATTTGCCGAGTTCATGCAAGCATTAAACGAAGGCTTTCGGCTGGAACTCGAGATATATGAGACCACTGCGCAGATGATTCCCAGCAACGCAAATTGCAGCAAGGACGAGGTGGATCCTCCCCAGAAAGAATGTGCTAGCTCGATGATTATCTCGGGTGATAGCTCGACCGTCGGCTTGCTGGAGTCAAGCTCGGCTACCAGTGCCGCACTCATGGCACTTCCATCATCGACTGCTAGAGTGTATATCCCTCGTTCAACTCAGTTCTTCACTCCGCCATCTTCTTCTTCTGGTGTAGACTCGTGCCTCTCGAGTAGCAGTGGAGACATCAGAGACTTGGGCTTTGAAATCAACAGCAACCATCCACGCCGCCGTTGGTGGTCACAAAGTCGCACCGATAGTGCTGGTGCTGCGCTTCTAAATGTCGAGTCTTTCTCGTTAAACGAAGCTGCCGCAACGTTGAAGCAGAGTTATGGTGAAGTACTGCTACGTTCGCTAGATGATGACGACCAATACGTGACAATGGAGGATTTCATCGTCATGAGCTGCCTTATTAGCGCTTGCGAAGACATCGCTGTCAACTTGACTCGACTCAACACACTTGCAGCATCTTGAGCTCCAGATCATCAGCAATAATGGAGCACACGGCCGTAAGAAATAATGATGTATTCTACTGTTAGCGCATCTGAATCCTATCAACAGGGAGAGTATCCTTTGCTCTTCCTGCACTGCGCTCAACCTAAATGGTATCTGAATTACGCCTATGCCTCTTCCTCCTCCCCGTACTTGCCACGCTTAGCCATGTAGTCATGGAACGCCATGGAGCTTAGCAACAGCACAACCACAGCAGCCTGACCGTAAATACGGGTGTGCATCACCTGCTGAGAGGCCGAGATACCCTTGTTCAGGTGCTGGTAGCTGTAAATGCCACCAACCAGCGGCACTCCGACAGTCGCCAAAGCGCGATACGGGTGATCGTACAGGAAGTTGGCTCCCTGCTGCCAGAGCTTGAGTTTGGACGCCTTCTTCTCCTCCTCGACGTACGCGCCGTCCATAGTGGCCATGTAGATCTCGGGGTTGTGTGCTCCGTGCACCAGTCGACTCTCAGCCTCCACCGTGAACGAAGCCAAGAACGACATGACCACCAATGCAGTTTTGCCGCTAGTGTTCAAGCGATTGCGGAAAGCTGGCCAGTACTTGTTGGCTGTGAGTACACCAGCAGCCATGACGCTAGCAGTAGTAGCACCAGTCTTCATGCCACTGGTATAAGCGTGCCAGGAGATGACATCGCGACGCTGGTTCGGGTTGGCGGCTTCCCACGATGCGCTGTGGTCAATTGAGCTCATGATGGAATACGACTTGGTGTCGATGTGGTGACTTGGATAATGACTTACCGATCTGGTCTCGATGGTCAGGTCGGACACTGCAACGGAGACCACCGGCAGTCTCAGGTGGTAAAGCCGGCACACGCGTGATCATCTCGCTAGGGTGAACACCCCTACCCCTGTCTACTTTGAAATTCAAGTAGATGTTATTCATTAAATTTGGCAGGTTATAATTTATAAAGATAAATATATGCTGTTTTGCTAACCTTCCGTGAAACATAAAATAAAGTTTACAAGGTTATATGTTAATATTTGTACTAGTTTGAAGAGCAATGCTGTACGAGCAAGTACGTCAGCAAAGGAGCATAAACAAGCCGAAATCGTAAACGAGCGGATCACGCAGGGTTGTCTACGATGAAAATGCACAAATCCAGCTTTCAGAGACAACTTGTCTACTTAAACTGGATTCGTTCGCTTCATTCCTTAACTTCCTGTTCGTATCGCATCTGGAATACTGCCTGCGAAGTGAGGATGCTGTTTGCAAGACGATGAATCAAGCTGCTTACCGTCTCATCTTCGTCCAGAACGACTGTTGCAGTCATGGTCAAGCCAAAGACAACCAAAAGGCATGCAGTTTGCATTCACAAGTAAACATGTCAACTACTGCTTCTTCTTCCACGCTAGTGCTGTGGCGTCTCCAAGTGGGCGAGGGTTGTGGAGCTTGCGACCAGTAAAGAAGATGGCGGCCACGCCGAAGATACCACCGATTCCCAAGAAAAACGCGCCTAAAACGTAGTTGGCACTGCCAAACCACCCCACTTCCTCAATCACTAACGCTTTGGAGCCGCTGAATGAACGCACGAAGAAGTTGGATTGCACGGCGAACGTGAGGTTGGTGCCGGCAGGAAGATCATGCTCGATCCGGCCGTACGGCTTGCGGAATGGACGCATCGCGGCTCCTTCGACCCAAACGCGCCAGAATTCGTTCTCTAGACCAACACCCACACCGTAGTCCAGATCTAGTGCGTCATGCACCCACGCGGTGCTGTTGGTGTAGTCATCTGCGATTTGTGAGCTCGTCGGGCCAGTCGGTGGCGGGACAATGAGACTCATGTTCGGGTTCAGCCATACGGGCAGGTACGCGTCGGTGGAGACGTTCCATGTCGGATTCTTGTTGTTGTGTGCTGCGTAGGTGCGTGCAATGCCCCTGGACGTCATGTCAGTTCGTGAGAGTGTCTTGCCGCCCGGCAAAACCCCCTCATGTAACCAGAAAATGTCATTGAACAAGGTGTTAGCCACGATGCCGCATGGGAACAGCTCGCGCTGCTTGGCGGCAGAACGTGGCTCACACACACCAATCGTACACAGCTCCGAGGTGATTGTCCTCATTGGATAGCACTCCAGCATGGATATTGCTGTTTCTGGACGCCACTCGTCCGTGAACTGCGTACGAATGATGGACGAGACAAAGCGCCTGTGGTTCTGGTAGTACCCGTCCAATTCGTAGAAAACTCGTACGGGGCTCTTGATATCGTTCGGGAGTGTCAGGTGCACGAAACACGTGTGGTCTGCATGGAATGAATTGGCCTGGTTCGATGAGTCTAAGCGACAATTTGAGAGCTGCGTGATATTGCCGTCCGGTTGCACCGCGTTGGCTGCTTGTGAGTCTGGGTCGCCGTCGTAAACCACGCGCAACTTCGTGAGTGTACCGGACGTGTAAATAATCAGTACACCGAGTCCGATGCACAGCACTGCCAGTGAAAAGCAGATTCCAATCGACCACCCGAGCGTGAGTACGGGTTCCCACATGTGAAGCTGCTGCTGCGTCATGCGCGAACCGTCCGGTCGGTTGATATTTGTATTGCCGTCATGTTTCGCCTTGACAGGCAGAGGTTTCTTGGCACTGCTCACTCGTCGTCGTCCTGGCTTGGACGAAGCACGAGTCGGAGGCATTTCCACACCTTGTGGAAGCGGCATCACTAATGATTGCACATCCACATCGCTCGGTCGAACGAGAGGTTTAGCCGTCATCTTGCTCCCAAGCGCTAGTGTTGTGACCAATTCGCAATTGCACCATCTCGAGCATGTTGAAACGTACGTCGAAACCCCTGCACGAGTATCCCAATATACTCGCTTGGTGTAGAATAAAAATCATTGTATTTTTGCTGAGTGCTAGAATCTTTTACACAGAACGAGACTTGCTAACCTTTGGCGTCTTGTCCTCTACAAAATTCTCGATCCACTTTAGTCCTCATTGTCCTCAACCGTGAACTTGCCGCGTTTGGCCATGTAATCATGGAAGGCCATAGAACTCAGCAACAGCACTACGACTGAAGCTTGGCCGTAGATACGCGTGTGCATAATCTGCTGCGAGGTGGAAATGCCCTTGTTAAGATGCTGGTAACCGTAGATTCCGCCCACGATGGGCACACCGACCGTGACCAACGCGCGGTACGGGTGATCGTACAGAAAATTGGCACCCTTTTGCCAGAACTTGAGCTGTGACACCTCCTTCTTCGGGGCCACGTACGTGCCGTCCATGCTAGCCATGTACATTTCTGGGTTGCGAGCCCCTTCCATGAGGCGAGTCTCAGCTACGAGCGTAAAGGCGCCTAGGAAAGGCGACACCACTAGTGCCGTCTTGCCACTCACACTGAGGCGGCTGCGGAACGACGACGAGTATTTGTTGGCCGATAGCACAGCTACCGCAGCGACAACGGCAGCCACTGCACCAGCCTTCACACCGCTCGTGTAAGCGTGCCACGAGATGGCATCACGAGCTTTGTTCGGGTTCTCCGTCTTCCATGATGACGTCTCGGTTTTCGTGTCGATTGCGCTCATTCTTGTAAAGTCTTGAGGTCGAGATGAAGACTTGGAATGTGGCTCAAGCCTGTGGCTCACATGGGCCTTGACCAAGACGACAGAGACGACAGCCAAAGTCGGTGATTGGTCCGATGCCATTGCGTGTCTCTTGGGACGAGAGTCGGAAAATGGCAGCCCAATTTTGAGGAAATGGGCACTCGATCGAGTATGTCGTTAATGGACTGGTGAGTTGCTGGAAAAGCTTTCATTACCCTCATTGGAAAGCAACTAGCGGATGCCAGTGCAAAGTACGTAGAGCAAATAGCTTCCGGAATGACATCATCACGATGTCGTATTTGGAAGTTGTACCAGATTTTAGGTGCCGATGCATCAGAAGTAGGATCGTGCAAAAAGAACCATTCTGGCAGTGTAAACAGATGATGTCAGCTAAGGCACCTCTAGTGCTGCACTGCGTTCTCGTAATATTGGCTAGGAGCTCGTGCGAAACGAGAAACTTTCAGAGTAATTTGCGTAGATGTCTTCCGTACCCAAATGATAGGACTCATTCTGTTTGACCATTGCCGCATAAGCGGATGATGCCACGCCTACCGACATCTACCGACTTTTAGGGTCTGAACTAAAACTAAAATTTGCTATATAAATGATCAAAGTAGGTGTGATTGCGCAGGCTTTAGCCAGCAAAGTAAATGCTACCCAGATATCTTGAACCAGTTCAAATGGCAATGGAGACAAACTTGTTGAGAGGTCTATACATGCTAAAATGCTACATGCATCCAGCACTAGGAGCCATTTCGATCTGGAAATGGTTCGCCCTACCTGTCAAAGTAGCTACTGGGAAAGGAAGGGTATCGGGAAATAGGGGCAGTACAATCATGTGACACGCAGTTTGACAGATTATGCGTCTGATTATGGGCCGATGTGACGGGGCCATGACAGAGGCGACGTGAGCGGAGGAAATCTCACGACAACGCCAGCAGCACAAGCATAATTTTTACACTACAAAACTCGAATCTCAATACTCTCAGTAGCTCCGCACTTCAAATTTTGCTCAGCTCCTTTGACGAAACATCCTGGTGATTCCAGAAGTTCCAGAAGCGATGTCAGCGATTTGTTGTCGCTGTGCGGGTAGAGATACGCGGTGGTGAAGGAATTGTTGCGGTAAGGCAGACAACAACATCAAATACGGTGTATTCTTGTGGCATGACACACCGCGCAGGAAAGCGGACGCTGTAGACCATCCGAGCAGACTACCGAAACTTGGTACTGTAAGAAATCTACAGTGTCCCATTAGCGAAATGTTGCTTGAAGCAATCCTTCCGGCGCTTGTTTAACCTGGCGCTAGGTTGTTCCGACTGCGTTTCGCGACCCAGTATACGACGGTGTCGGTAGACGAGCAGATGGGAGCATCAGTTCCTCCGAGCTTCGTTCGCGACCAAGTCATTCCTATGTCGAGCAACCACACATTGCACCGTTATCTTCATTTGGTGTCAGTTTGGTCAAATACAACACTACGTTTAACAGCAAGTCGTAGCGCAGCTGCACCATGGATGCGAGCATAGTTCGCAGAGTCTGCGGCAGACCGGCCCAGTCGCAGTAGATTCAACGTGTTGAAGGGTTCCAGCGGCGGGAATGACTTCGTTCCTTGCGTGCTAATCCGATGAGTCTAGCGCCATGGAACGGCAACGAGAACTGTGCGGCGTTGGTTGCTTGGCGAGCCACTGTCATTCCAGTGCACTGAAAAGCCGGAGCGTTCCGGTCATGCCATTTCTCAGCAGCCAGCTTCATTATCGAGTTAAACTTTGCATTCGCAAGACGGTTCACTGGGCGGACACCACCATAGTGTCCGTCCATCGCTGGTCGTTGTGCGACAAGCTCCAGTACTTGACACCCCTCTCTAATTCAATATTATTGACCTTTCGATTATAGCAGGTATATATTATTGAATTCATCATTAATTTACATTTACAACAAAGCGGATTCTCTGAACCACTCTTTATTCAGGATATCAAATTTCACATCGCCATCAGCAGACGTGACAGCCCATCACTTTCCGACGCACGCAAAGTAACGGAGACTTGGTATCCCTGGCAGCTCAAGTCGAGCAATACGCTTGCTTGGATCATAATTGCAATCTCCAATTCCGGCGCATGGCACCTCGCCAATCCGACAGTAACAATGCAGCGGAGAATGGACCTTCGAGTCCATCGACCGATCAAATTTCAGTTAGTCTCGACATCGACTCTGCAGGTTTACCATTGACGTCTGCCAACGATAGGAGCGATTTCTACATCGATCTACAATCGCCACCTCCTCAGACACAATCGATGCGACTTCGTCTCCGTAAACAAGCGTCGAACAATTCGATTTTATCTGCTCAAGCGGCTGAAAATCTTCGTCGTCGAGTGTCTCGAGTCAAGAAAAACAAACACCCGAAAGAGGTGCGAGTGTTTAAACAACACTTGCAACTAGCAGTACGCATTGCAGTCGGTGTTTTGTTGGCTGGTGTGGTGCAAACCCGTGGTTCAGATAAGGAATGGTTGTTTCTACCGGCGAGTTACTACCTCGGAGGCCTCACGGTCGCATCGATGATGGTCATTTACGCCGCGGCCAATACGGTAGGCGGTGTGCTCGAACAAGTGTGGCAGATCGATGTGGGTGTCGCCATTGCATTGCTGTACAACTTTGTAGTGTTTGCGTGTGTACCAATCACCCAAGGTGACCTTATCACTGTTTCCAAAAACATCAATGGCAGCACGTATTACGTGAGTCTACAAGACTGGGGCGTCACGCTTCCGCTGCTTGCGCTCTTTACATTGGTGGTTCTACTATCGCCGATAGTAAGTTGTGGAGGATTTCATTGCGAAGGTGGTTTGTACTAAGATGTTTGTTGTGCAGCAAACCAACGTGAAGAAGTTTGCTGTGAGCACCAATCTGTACTTCAGTAAGTCGGAAGTATGTACATTTACTTTAGGATTCAAGCTAACCATGACGCTTTGCATCTATCTTGTTTTTTGCAGCGTTGACCCTCGTTGATCCGATGAACCCTGTATTCACGACAGTTCTGAAGGACAACTCGGATGGCAATGCTTACTATGGAACGGATAATTTGTTGAAACAGCTAGCCATTTACAGCGGTGTTGGTGTGGTGGGCACTTTGATCGCTCTCGCGACTATGGTGCTCCCTTTCCCGATCTTGTACGTCCAGCACCTGTCATCATGCTTTGACCATTTATCTCATGTTGTTTTGCTTGATTTAGTGCGATGCGGAAGCTGCGGAGACACATGGCCGCATCGCCACACGATATCCGAGATATCTTGAACTTGATTGTCGACACGTACTGCTTTCGAGCTAAGGATATCAAGAAAATGGATTTCTTCAAGCTGCGGCTTGATCGACTACTCGAAAATGCACACGAGCGACTCGCAACTATGGAATCTCTCCTGAGTGATTGCTGGTGGGAGGAACTTGTGGGGCTCGGTGTATGTTTCCACTTCAACAAGACTGTAGCCAAGCAACTTGTGAAATTATACGCAAAACAACTCGCAGACTTACATGCCATGAAATTTGCCATCGAAGCGGAGACGTGCCACTGGACTCACGGTGTTTTGCTCAAGAAGTTGCAAACTCGATTCTACGTGCTACAAGTTGAAGCTAATGATCTGCTCGAGGACATCTCGCGCAAAATCGTTCGTTCATCGCGAAGTATGTCCCCATTTTGCTTCACTGAATCATACTGGGCTAACGTTTGTATTTTTGTTAATCAGATATGTCTTCATCAAAGTTCGCCAGTTTGGAGCTGGCATTGGAACGACTCATGATCAAGTACACTTCGCTTTATGGAAACTTACTCTCTGCTGACGTTCACACTGCAGATGATGTGGGCAAAACCATGCCATTGAACGTATTCGTGTATTCTTTTCACGTGTTTGTGATTTTGCTGCTGGAATTCGAGGGAAAGTTTAATGGGAAGAACTTTTCGGCACGCTATCGTGTCAAGAATTTCATCAAACTGGCATGTCGAAGTCTGTTGCAGCCCATCAACTACCCACGCCGGCTGATCATCTTTGCGTTTCGTACGACATTGGCAATCATCATTGGAATTTGCTGCGCGACTTTTATTTTCGCTTTCAGCTCCACTGCACCGACAGCCATCGCTATGGTTGCTGATGATAATATCGGCGGCACGTATGGCAACACAGTGAATCGTGTCGGAGGTTTGGTGGCTGGAACAGTGGTGCCATCGATTTTCAGTTTCTTCGTCTGCAAAGTGGCGGATGACTACATCTACAACACTCTGAACAATATCGTGCTCTTTGTGTGGACCGTGGGTCCATGTATGTGTGGTTTTGTGGTCGCTACATGGCGTTGGCTGGCATGACATCAGCTTTCATGGCTGCATCGGTGTTACTCGACCACAGCTGCCGAAACTCATCGTCCTCAACGACAGTGTCATATGCAAGTCTCACTCAGAACGCACTGGGTATTCTCATTCTAATGGTTGTGGAAGTCGTGATTCATCCTCGAAGTTCACGTGGACTGCTTCGCAGCAATGTACAACAACTATTGACACAGTACAGTGAAGTGTTCCATGACGTATTTCGCCATCACATTGCGTACAATCGTCCGGCTCCGATTTCCGTTGGACCACTCACGGAGGAGGACATTGAGACAGCAAATGCACTACTAAGTCGCAACAAGATTAAGGAGTTGAAAAATCAGCTGAAGGTCAGAATTCCTGAGCTGCTCAAGACACAAGCCAAATTGGTGACTGGTTCTACCATGGAGCCAACTTTGTGGAAACCTCCGTTCTCCACCGATAAGTACACGAACGTCTTGAACGTTTGTCGTGATCTTCTCGATCGAATCGATGTTCTTGTGGATCTTGTGGACTGGCATGAGAATCGCCGAAAGAGTGGAAAAGATATACCGTTGCGACGTTGGCAACAAAGTCGAATTGACGAGGAATGCACTGCAGCATTTACAGCAGCTCAGGAACCTCCTTCTCCAACTTCTGTTGCCGTCGCAGAAATGGTGGGCGATTCCAGTACAAGCGATGAAAACTCATCACCTACAGCTCAGTCTCCATCCTCACCACTACCTAACGTGTCAACTACATCACCTGCAGTGGCAAAGATTAAGTGGGATCAGAGTTTGACAGTAGTTGAGGCTGGCGTTGAAGAAGCCTTTGACACACTAGTAACTTTGTTTGGAGAAGAATTTTCAGGCTCAACCGCTGAAGACCACGCGATCTACTTGCAGATGAAGGAGGCCTTCCGTATCGCCGATGTCCACCGTCGAGGTGTTGTTGATGTCACGGAACTCGGTATTTTATTGGAGAAGCTTATGCCGTACTCTGGTAGTCAGGGAATTGAAGGAATGGAGCAATACGTTGATGAATTCATGCAGCTTGTGGACAAGGACCAAGACGGTAAAATCTCCTTCAACGAGTTCATGCAAGCACTGAACGAAGGTTTCCGCCTGGAGCTAGAGATCTACGATGATCAGCCACAGGTTCCAGTTGCTGATGTGGTCACAGGACCCAATGGGTCTCAGCTTACTCGCTCAAAAAGCATTCACAGGAAGAGCTCGCTTCGGCGTTACTCTGTTCAAGCAGATGATTCCGATGATCCTTCGACACCTGGAAGGCGAAAACACGTCTCCATTGTTTCCCCTTCACCTCCAGAAAATTCAAGACCCCGAGCATCGTCCAATTTCGTTGACATGTCTGCTTTCGAGACCAAGACTGGATCTACCGCAGTTGCTGATGACAAGGAGTTAAAGATGAACGCCAGTCGGCGATACCGCTTCCGTGGTCTCTCGTCAACCAGCGAAAGTTCTGCTCCTGAAGCTCTGCTGAATGTTGAGGCATTTACACTTACAGAAGCTGCTGCGGCTCTAAAACAGAGCTACGGCGAGTGCTTACTAGGATATGTGGATGACCACAACAGACGTGTGACCATGGAGGATTTCATTGTCATGAGCTGTGTCATCAGCGCTTGTGAAAGTATCGCCGAAAACTTGACTCGTTTGAATACCCTCGCAGCCTCGTAAATGAGTTGCAGTACTCGACACTAAATAAACAAAGCAGTTGACTTCGAATGCCAGCAATTACTCTACTTTCTTCCGTCTGTACTACCGATTGAGCATGCTTAGAGATTAACAAGATAACTCAAGACACCTGAGTGCTCGAACCCATTACACCTTGACGTAACAGTCCAAAGATTACTTCGAGAGTCGCACATTGTTGGCAGGAGGAATTTATTCTCCATCTAGCTACGATGGATCCTGCTACGGATTATAAAGCTCCTGTGTTTAGCTCTATTGAGCGCTCTGAACCCCGTGGATCACTAGCTACACCACCTTCTCCGCTGTCTTTTGGCATTGATTTTGTTGCTGCCCACGATTATCCACTCAACGTCTCCGTTCGGTCTGCTCGAACGCTTGGAATGACGATTGTTGTGGCCGTGACCATCGCGTGGATTGTTACCATTTTCTCCTATACCGATGCTGACCTTACATCGTTCAACTCGAACGATATGGACGACCAACGCAAAGATCTACTTGACTACTACAACTCAATCTCCGGTGGAATAGCAAATGCAGTCAGTAAAATCGTAGAAATCATACTTCAAGGTGTAGTTGCAGTGGGAATGTTATCGTTCGCGACAAAGTTCACACTTTATGACTACAAGTTCTGGTACGGTAGCTATACCAGTGTACTTGTGGCTGCTGCACTTGGCTATTTGATAAGTAGTGGGTTAAGTGCGCTGAATGTCCAGGTGGTCCCTGCTTCAGTTATGATACAGATGAATTCACAAGATTTGGTTCTACCTGCTGTGACGAACACATCAGTTGCTGTAGATGGAGTATTGGAGTCGGCGTGGAATAAATCATTTTCAGAGATGACGGACGGGAATCCTGTGTTGAACACGGTCTTCCGCTCATTTTTTCAGCCTTTTGATGCCTCTAGTGACGGAATCTGCACACAAAGTGACTACGGGTATTCCCATGCATCAGTCAGCTTCGGCTATCCTAGCCGTTCCTGGCATTCAATGGCCGCTTTAGATATTACCGATACTGAGGAAGTAGTGCAATTCAACTTGAACACTGAACTTGATAGTCTGGACGATGGAAAGCTTTCGATGAAGGAGAATATAGCGATGGACTTGCTCATAGACATTTTGCGCCTTAGTTGGAGTTGGAATCGCCCGCCGATTACCATGAGTAATACAGAATATTACAGGGGAAGCGAAACACTCGAGTGGAAATTCAATCAGAATGCTTCTGCTTCGAATTTCAGTATTGGAGAAGTGATCAATCTGACAAAGAACACACGAGGAGAAGATAACTTTCTGCAAGCATCCACGCGGTTATTAAGGTCGGCCCTTAAATTCGAGGAGGAGGAAACAAGCTCAACAACGATAGATTATTCCAGCGTTAAGTATTCTCACCTGCAAATCTCGGATACTGTCGTTTTTGACAGTATCACATTGGAATTGGCATTTCCGGTCAACTGGTCAGGATTCTCGGTGGCCTACCAGTGCACCAGGAACGGCTGCTGGAACAGAAAGGAAGTGGACTTTGAAGGATTCAACCAGCACGTTCGTGCTTACGGACAATGTTTGAACAAGGATGGCACTGAAGAAACACGGTTTTATCGTGAAGACGACTCTCAGTTTACCAACAATTCTTGTGTTTCCATGTCGAATTCATCCATGCGAATTTTCAGTGGTGGAAGACGATGTGCTGGTGGCACATGGACATTCAATCCCCCAGAGGATAGCCCTTATAGTACAGTTGACATAACGAATGTGCGACAGATATTATCTGTGACCATGGGTCGATTGTCGTGGCAACTTCGGGATTTATCATCGTTATACGGGGCACAATGTGCTGCTGAAACGTGTCAAGGTATCTGGGCAAGTGTAAATTCGTCTGATGTGAACACCGCACATTTAGTTTTAGGCGAGTCTGGAATTCCGCTTCAGAATCTGAAATATGGTCCCATAGCTGCCAGTTGGAATGGAAACTTTTGGACTTACCTCGTTCAAGTTATCGATCCTACTAACTATACAGTAGACGCCGTCTTGCCACGAATGTTTGATCACCTTAGTGTAGAGACAGAGAAAATGAAGCTACTATCAGGGGACCAATGCAACAAAGAAAGCGAATTCGCTATTGACCGCGCATTGAAAAATCATCTTTACATCGAGGACAGCTACCAAGCTGCTTATATCGGCGCATTTCACTTCCTCTTCCAGAATGCAGTGGAACACCAACCATTAGACTTGCCCAATGGAGTGAAGGAAATTACTTCGCAGAATGGAAACTCGTCATTGAAACCGAGACAATTCAGCGGTAACAGCTACCAAATGGCCGTCCGCGCCTCGATTCCGTTTGTCAGTATGATGTTGTCCTTAGGAGGGTGCGCAATACTTCTCGCCATTGGCGTTATCAGTGTTTGTTATCGCAACCGATCCACGGACAGAATTCAAAACCTCGCCGATGCGCGCACAGTGGCAGAAGCGATGATCAATGGCAGCAAGTTCCCACCATGGCTACTGCGGCTGACTCTGGAACAGCAGCAGGTTTCCATGCCGCTTGATCATCTCCAGATCAAAACTGTGGAGCTGAAGCAAGTAAACGACCGAATCAATGACCCCACCACTATTGAAGAGGCCGAAGTGGTGTGACTTTACCAAGTAATCATATTCTTGCAAAGTCGAATTCTAGACACTAGTGCTCAGGAATGGTTCCTGCTGGATGATAAATTGCTCAGCAAACATCGAGCCTCACCCATACAAACTAACATCCACCTCGCATGTTAGCTAAATGTCGGAATCATATCAACTTACATCTATTTGATCATGTTGATAGCAGTGTTAATTATCGTGTCGTCTGCAGCTTTCACCTTCGTGCTATGATCAGCTCTTGAATCACAAGTACGGGCAAGCCTGTTACAGTCAGTGCTGGAAGCGGAGTTAGAAGATGGATGACCCAGAAATTCCTCTAAATGATTTGATTTATCTTACACTATCTTGTGATCTTCGTTCCCAATTCTATGGCGTCGTGCCCTGGTGGGCTGGACAGTAGCCTTTCACTCTGACGGTCTTGTTGCATCCCTTTGCCTCACATTTTAGCCTACCACCATGAGTGCAACACAAACCGTTGTACTGAACACTTTTGCTACATCCTGGATGTTTGCAGCGATAGCCTCCACCGTGCTCGACGCAATATCCTTTAACATCTCCAGCTGAGAGTCCCCATTTTTCGCATCCCTCAACTTTGCACGTCTTGCGACCACCGTGAGTTGAGCACAAGCCTTTCGTAACAATGGACTTGCTGCAACCAGGTATTTTACATCGAGTTCCTCCTCCATGAGTTCCACAGAAGCCTCCAGCTTGTGCAACCTTGCTACATCCCTCAGCTTTACACGTGCGTCCTACAGAAAACCCATGCTCCTGAGCGTGCCTGGAGCAATAGCCTTGACGGAGTTGAATTTTCTCGCACCCCTCCTCCTTACACTTTGGCTTTCGAGACACCTTGATGGCACCAGTCTCGACACCATGCTTGTAGCAGTAGCCACGATTGGTTCCAGCTTTCTCACAACCGTCCATCTTACACTTCTCGACAACAGTGTGGTGGGTGCACAGGCCCTTACTGGCAGCCCTCCTTTCACATCCCTCCGTTTTACACACTATATAGCCTCCATGAGCAGAGCATAAACCTCGTTTTTGAGGTCTCGTCAAGCAGTTTGGATAGGAACACGTCTTCCCACCACCACCTCCATGTTCCAGACACTTTCCACCACTCAACGCGAGTTTTTCACAATTTGCCTTGGAGCACGTACGTCGTCCACCATGGTCCGTACACCGACCACGCCATTTTGCTGTATTGTGCACCCAGGTTCCGTACACTCTCGCACTCCACCATGTGCGATGCATTTCCCTTTCGTCTGGGCTTGTTTTCTACATCCCTGATGAGAGCAGCGCAGTCTTCCACTTTGCGTTAATTTTGGTGTCACTTTAGTTTTTTCCACATCATCCAAAAAACTTAAACTCTCCACACGCTCCATCTCGACGTCATCAATTTCTTCATCACATCTGATCATCGAATGCACTTGTCCAGCTGCGAATTTCTCACTCCACCACATTTGCACTTTCAACTCGAACGTCGCTTGGGTCGTCGCTGACTTGGAACCCTGCATGAATACAGTATGACTCCATTCTCCCGTGAGTTTCCCATCTTCTTCTGGACTTTGCACTGCCATCGACCGCGTCTTGCTGAGAGAAACGCGCACGGATAAACTCCCTGTACTACCACTCGACGCTTCGAGCTTCCCACTACCAACTGATACAGAGGACTTGCCACGATGTGGTACTTTAATACGTGTCTCCATCCCGTTACGGGGACTTTTACTCGAATTAGGGGATTCTTGACTGAATTCATCCAAGAAAAACGCTCTATCGCCCCCTAATGAAGAATTCAGAGCACAGTCTCCGCTATCTTCGAATGGTCTTGACGGGATTGGGGTCGTCTCCACGACAAGTAGCTGCTCCATGTGCGTTGTTTCATCCTCTGGGGCGGTCGAGGCAGAGTCCACACGCGTCACCCGGTCCGACATGACGCGGTAGAGTGCGATTTGATATTGAGCTCAGCCAATCATCGTGGCATTGTAGAGACCAGGAATTGGGCGAAACGTTAAAGGGCATTAGTGATCTTATTCCTCTACGCTAAATAGCTGTGGAACCTCAGCAAGTGAACGTTATGATCTGCATCAATTCGACGTTGGAGACTACGTAATATTTCGTTTTGGCGAGAGTCGAAGCTTCTTGTCACTTGTTCCTCTTCATATGATGCCATGTTGTGTGTTTTTTGCCATCCGTGAACCTAAACTATGCATTGCCATGACCTCGACATTGCGGGTAGCAGCTCTGGAGGCTTGTCTGGTGCATGGATAACCCTTCAGATTGGCGTGCGTCAAATTCTTTGTATAGTACTAGCACATCATCGTCAGAATCTACATTCTTGTTTCTACGTGATGACCTATAGGAATGCAAGCCATTTTTTGCGCTTGACTGGGCAGCTTTCACGCACTGCACGCGATGGAGCAAAGGCGTAAGAAGATATCCAAGTTCGTCATCGAATTTTTTCTCCAAGTTGGCGCGTGACAGCTCCATTGAACATGAAATGCATGTTCAGCCACCGTTCCATATAAGTGACTTAGTTAACACATCTACTGAAGTCTGCACTGAAAATTGCAGCAAATGATACATAGCAACACACAAGGACGCGTTGCTTCTGAATGGAAGCCGTGTCAAAGATTTGGATGGAGTTGCTTTGGGAAGTTCTCCCTGCGTTAACATAGATCATTGCACTCTTTGTATCCACGCCACCGAGGGATCAATTCGATTTATATTTGGTCGAAATCCCTGTGTTTGTTTACAAGTCGGCTGTACTCAGAGTGGAGTGTGCCTTACAAAGTCCTTGTATTTGCGCCTCCTTCGTACAGTCTTCAGTCTTGCACTTGTGATAGCCTCCATGAGGGCGACAAAATCCTTTCAACGCACGCTTCTTGTTGCAATCCGGTACTTTACATCTGATCTCGCCGCCATGAGAAAAACAGTATCCCGGTTTGCCCGTTTCTTCCCTTGTTCTTACATCCTGGTTCCTTGCATTCTCGACGTTTTGTGTAGGTGGTGATCCCTTGCTCTCGCGCATGTCTGTTACAAGTCCCATAACACCACTGAGAATTACACTATCACAGCCACTCATTGTACACTGTGTTTCGCCCCCATGATGCCGACATAAATGCTGGGCTATACCCTTTCGGCTGCAGCCATCCGCCTTGCACAAGTAGTACCCTCCATGACGATAACAAAAGCCGTTCACTTTGCTTTTCGTGTTGCAGCCCGGATGACGACACAAACCCTTGCCTGTTCTTGAACTTGCAGCTCCGGCAACAGAAATACTGTTAACATAGGTGTCATCTTTCTCGTCCCTAGTCATCGATGAGCTACTTGTCATGCCTTTTTGACCATGATCTTTGTCAGCATTTGGATCCTTGTCCAGATTAATTTTGTTGGTCTCTGCATCTATTTCCTTCTCTCTTATACACTTTTGTGTTGTCTCCACCCTCTTCGGTGATGAGTCATCGAAATAATGAGTGTTTTTCACATCGCCCACGTCATCACAGCTCTCGTTCACATTGTTATCAATACGGTATTTTATCGAATCCGCACTTGATTTGCGTTTCTCCTCCGTCAAAGTTTCACGCTCTAACCACTGGACTCTGCGACGCAAACCCATGATCTTCCGTTCCTGCTTTTGTAAATTTGTCGAACTGCTCCAGTTGATCCATACATTTTCAAGAAGAAATCCACGTCCACCATTATTTCGTTGACACTTTGTGCATTCTGACAGCTGATTGTGATTTCTTTTGGTGAATTTGTATTCTTCTCTCCCTCTTGCAAATTTTTGAGATGTCTAACTTTATCTTCAAGAAGCTCGATGTCCCTCTTCTGCTCTTGGAACTTGACGCGGACCGCATGTGTAGAGCCAAACGTGTCCAGAAAGAAAGTCAAGTCAATGATGACTTGGTCTTGCTGCTCAGGGGTCAGATCGGAGCCTACTGTCCAAATGTCAACCATAGCGCGAAAGGATAATAATAAAGGGACTGGAAGTGATCATTATAAAGTTAGCGGGTTGGGACTATAAATTTAAAGAGTACCCCTATTTGTGAAGTGAGGACAAAAGGATGCAACAAAATCGAGAATGACTGATCAACGCGAGGGAGAAGCTCGTGGTCTACTGTGGTGAGGTTATTGTTGCTGGTACGCCCGTGAGCACAGTATCGAAGTCAATATTGGCATAAAATGTTGCGTGAGTGAGCGTGAAATATTTGCTGTTTCCAGCTGTAAGGGCAATTGCTGGGGGCATATTCATGAATAAGGTCGAACCCAAGAGAAGGCGCTGGATGTCATAGGGTTCGAGTTGGGAAGGATACTGCTGCGATCATTTAGGCAATGATGACCTTGCCCAGCTTCAATTGGATAGAACCGAAAAGAATTTGCACTTGGGATTCACCGCTACTCTCCGATCGCGGCAATAGTTCTTCCGACATGCTTTCAGGAATTTCAATTTCAAGTAACTTAACTATCAAGCGCAGATGTTCCCATGCTGTAAATTGATGTTGTGACATATTTGGCTAACGAACATCGTTGCCGTTAGTGGTCAAGCAAACAGGACAGATCAGGTGATAGGTAGTGATGGTCGGAGGTAATTATTGCAGACCAAACTTAAACATATCTATAAATACATTCAGTCCTTAAAGCTAAGGTAAAAAATCAAATATGGGCCGAGAAGAAAGATGCTCGGATAACTCGGCATCTATTAATGCGTTGACAAAAAGTATGACAGTTTCTGAAACTTCGCAAGCAGAGATTGTTTCTCAATTTTTTGTAGTAGCAGACCAATGGAATTAAGCTCATGCTCGTGGAGAAGAAAAAAATCGTCTTAATCAGTTTATGGCCGAATTCAGTCTTGCTTTCAGTATTGAAAGTGCTGAGTGAGTGTCATTTTTGTGACCACATGAGGTTTGGGTTACTCCACGCTCACCTTTTATATTTCTACTTGTGATCAAGTTTCGACGGAGATTGAGTTACGGAGGACAAACAGAAATTTGCCATTGTTACAAACAATAATAGTCAAGTGCTGACAGCTCAGTCGTCTAAGCGGCGAGCTTATTGAGGGCCCATTATGGGAGCAGGGTTGTCGCGGGTTCAAGTCCCGTTAATTCTCCGCACTGTTTTGGTAAGTAAAGCATCTATTCAACTTCAAAGTGCAAGACACTCAACTAACATTTTGTTGTTTAGACTACAACTGAACAAGTAATATGCGGAGCAGCACACTTCTCTTCTACACATTTATCTGCAGTTGTAGTAACAGCTTTCTTAGACGACTTGTTTTTTTTGCTGCCAGCCTCTGCAAGTTCCTGGAGCACTTCATGGGTAAGCAGCCTCCCCCCAACTGCGACTCGTTTACGCTTTGTCGTCTTCTTCGGCTTTTCCCGTAGCGTCAGGACCTCAGCTTCAATTGTTGGCTTCACGTGGAGCCATGACGCCAGATGCACGTGTCGTGGAGCACCATTGCGCTCGTACAGTCCCAGCCGCTCATGCATACGTACAAGTGACAGAGGAAACACCCCACAAGCTTTGAAACCATGAGGGAGACGTGGCTTCGGGCCTCGACGACGAGGTTCTAGTGACGGGTTATGTTCGGCCGCAGCGACCCACTTGCGAATCGTTCTCTCCAGAATTCGTGACTCTTCAGCAACAGCTGAAATCGCCACACCGTTGCAGACTTGAGCAACGATAGCTGTTTTGGTTGCAGTGGAGTAGGAATGGCGCAGTGGCATTGTTGTTGCTGGTACAGAAGCAAAATGAGGCTTCGGTCTTCACTGAGCTATGAGTGGACACAATGAATGTAGGTAAGCAGAACTATTTGGCTGGAGGACAAGCTCCAAAATTGGCGCCAACGGCTCGCGCCAAATTTTCAAATTTAATTTTGAAGGCATTCGTATTTAGTGAGTTTTAGCCAATAAAGTACTTGCTCTGTGAACTACTTCACGTCATTGGCAGTTAAAATACGGCCTTAAAATGGTTGATGGCCTCAAATTGATGATTTACCTTACCCTATTCTTCCGAAGGAGAGAGACTTGTGAACTGTCGTTCACTAAGGAGTTTGTACACTCTGTTAGCACACTTCCTCTGTACAAGGTGTTCGTGAGACCTCGACATACTTCAGAAGGCGATATCATAATCCGTTAGATGACTTCACGATCCAGCGTAGAAGAAATCATCAAAGAGCAGAGTTAAACAGGAGAGTAGCCATGGCCGCTGAAGTTCACTTCTCCGTTCTCGAGTTGTGTATTTAGAAAACATGTCGAAGTGGATGTCGTGATTTTTCGCTGTAGTTCATTAATTGAAATCTGACTTCTCTCAATGTTACCTTGAAAATGGGGGTGCGCCAATGTAATGCATTTGACGTACCGTAAATTGAGGGAACTCAGATTAACCTAATGAACCGCCAAATTAACAGAAACATTATGGACAATTCAAAGCCTAGTTAGCATTGATAATGGAGTTAATCCATGGAAGCACAGTCGTCACGCGCGAGAACACATTAGGATAACCCTCTCCGCAACCGTACCCTCCAGTGTTCGTGCCAAGCAGGATGTCATCTGCATCTCCTTCCTTGTTCTCTTTGATCAATGGGGCACCCATGTCACCGGGTGCAGTACCCTTATGCACAATGCCACCAGCACACTGTTGTGATGGTGATAAATCGGTGTAAACTTCGCTGCAGTTCTTGTTATCCCACACTTCCAGCACTACACTTCGAAGCTCGAGGGAATAGTCTTCGTCCTCGCAGGTGGCAATGCCCCAACCCATCACTGATGTTGGCATTCCTTCTGAATCTCCGAGTCGTTCCTAGCAAGGTTCACTGGGACAAACTTGCTGGGCCTCTCCAAAGTCACGACAGCGTAGTCCCACGCAAGGGAAATATTGGGATTGTACTTCGGGTGGATATGAACCGCCTTGACTTTGATCTCCTCTCCAGCGTCTGTGCCATTGACATTGTGGGAGCCCACCGATATGTAGTTGATGCCTCTCTGATCGCAGATTGCAGACGTGAGTACATGGGTGGGGGAGATTAGTGCACCACCACAACAACGACGTATCGTTGGGATAAGTGCGCATGCCGGCTATGTAGGTCTTCGTTCCACTTGAAACCACTTCTCCTCCGAGGATTGCAGATGTCATTCCGAAGAAGAGAGGTATTGCGGCTGCTGTAGACACGAGCATCGTGGTGTTCACGGTGGGCGGAGGTGTTTTGAATACTTGTGTCTTGAAAGAAGAAAAAGTAAATGTGTTAATTATCCCCTCGCAACTGCAACCAGGAGATACCCCTACAACATAGAGTACACCAGGCGAGCTGTACCTGAATCGATGCCAGTCACGACAAATGCGGAAACAGCAATGCACATCGCAATTTCTTTTCAGGCAGAGCAGCGGCCTGGCTTGAGACAGAACGCTCGTAACACCCGGAGGCTTAGTAACTGTAAGTCTACAGCATTGATATCCAGGATAGCTTATCCTTTTATCTGCTTGTATGAGCTTTGGGAGAAATCCAGGGCATCCGTACTGTTGTGTGTCCACGCAAATCTCTTGTTTAAATAGAAGCTGTGGAGAACCACGTCCAACCACCAGGCCCACAGGACACCAGCATTGCTAGACTGTCACAAGAAATTCTATATCTCTTAGATAGAGCAGTGACAGTGGAGTTTGTATGATAGTGGAGTTTGTATCAGGAGTAAGAATGATTTCCCTCTCACTTTGGATATAAAATCCAGAGAACGCCACATTGTATCAGTGATGACAACAGTTCATGTTTCGTGAACCGTAACGTTGACGTGCATCATTATAACTGACTCGTACAGTTATTTTTTGCACAGTTTGTGTTGTTTAGTAGCGGATCGCTCACGCCATCCTGGATAATGCTACCACGCAAATCAGTTGCACTTCGCCCTTTATCACGGGTACGCTCCCGAATGTACAATCCGAAAGAGCCTGGCGTTGATTCAAAAGCTGGGTTTTGTCTAAATCTTGAAGGAACAATGGTGAAGCCTTGTCTATCTAGCTTATGCTATATAAGAGATATAGAATTTCTTGTGACAGTCTAGCAATGCTGGCGTCCTGTGGGCCTGGTGGTTGGGCGTGGTTCTCCACAGCTTTTCTATTTAAACAAGAGATTTGCGTGGACACACAACAGTACGGATGCCCTGGATTTCTCCCAAAGCTCATACAAGCAGATAAAAGGATAAGCTATCCTGGATATCAATGCTGTAGACTTACAGTTACTAAGCCTCCGGGTGTTACGAGCGTTCTGTCTCAAGCCAGGCCGCTGCTCTGCCTGAAAAGAAATTGCGATGTGCATTGCTGTTTCCGCATTTGTCGTGACTGGCATCGATTCAGGTACAGCTCGCCTGGTGTACTCTATGT
Source organism: Phytophthora palmivora (assembly GCA_008079305.1). Taxonomy (NCBI): domain Eukaryota; phylum Oomycota; class Peronosporomycetes; order Peronosporales; family Peronosporaceae; genus Phytophthora; species Phytophthora palmivora. Next base: position 33,233 of record VOQZ01001337.1, on the reverse strand, counting down.
TGTAGGGGTATCTCCTGGTTGCAGTTGCGAGGGGATAATTAACACATTTACTTTTTCTTCTTTCAAGACACAAGTATTCAAAACACCTCCGCCCACCGTGAACACCACGATGCTCGTGTCTACAGCAGCCGCAATACCTCTCTTCTTCGGAATGACATCTGCAATCCTCGGAGGAGAAGTGGTTTCAAGTGGAACGAAGACCTACATAGCCGGCATGCGCACTTATCCCAACGATACGTCGTTTTGTGGTGGTGCACTAATCTCCCCCACCCATGTACTCACGTCTGCAATCTGCGATCAGAGAGGCATCAACTACATATCGGTGGGCTCCCACAATGTCAATGGCACAGACGCTGGAGAGGAGATCAAAGTCAAGGCGGTTCATATCCACCCGAAGTACAATCCCAATATTTCCCTTGCGTGGGACTACGCTGTCGTGACTTTGGAGAGGCCCAGCAAGTTTGTCCCAGTGAACCTTGCTAGGAACGACTCGGAGATTCAAGAAGGAATGCCAACATCAGTGATGGGTTGGGGCATTGCCACCTGCGAGGACGAAGACTATTCCCTCGAGCTTCGAAGTGTAGTGCTGGAAGTGTGGGATAACAAGAACTGCAGCGAAGTTTACACCGATTTATCACCATCACAACAGTGTGCTGGTGGCATTGTGCATAAGGGTACTGCACCCGGTGACATGGGTGCCCCATTGATCAAAGAGAACAAGGAAGGAGATGCAGATGACATCCTGCTTGGCACGAACACTGGAGGGTACGGTTGCGGAGAGGGTTATCCTAATGTGTTCTCGCGCGTGACGACTGTGCTTCCATGGATTAACTCCATTATCAATGCTAACTAGGCTTTGAATTGTCCATAATGTTTCTGTTAATTTGGCGGTTCATTAGGTTAATCTGAGTTCCCTCAATTTACGGTACGTCAAATGCATTACATTTGGCGCACCCCCATTTTCAAGGTAGGGACTGCTAATGATACCCATTCGGCACATACAAAGAATATGAGGGTGTCGAATGGGAAGAGCTCCCGTTAGAGTCATATCCATAAGCCAAGTGGTATAAATGCCCCTGCGACTCGTAAGAGGGCATCCGACCATGCACCTCATAGCTTAGAACGTCTAAACTTCGACGTATTCCCTTTAGGGCGGAAGCCAGAGCTTGGCGGTCAACACGCCCGTGGACGCTCTCGGACGTGAGTCTCGTGGTGCTCACGAGTCTCACGACCGGGAGCGTTCACATCTTTGCAAAGGACCCTGACGGCCCCTGACTTGCCAGTCTGAGTGGCAGCCGAACTAGTAGGTTTCAGCGCAAGGGACAATCTCGATCACGTACACGGGATCTCGACGTCGACGGCCTTCGTAGCTCAAAAGGGACCTCAAAGAGGCCCGACTCGAACTTGAGGGTCCAGGGATATTAGGCTACGAAGGAGCCTCATACTTCAGCGCGTGTGAGGGCTCCTCCTGCCCACCGCAATTGGAAGGAAAAGACCTCTTCCCTATGGAGCGAGTGTTCCGAAAGCGGCAGCGCTCTGGGAAGTACCAGCTGTTTGTAAAGTAGCGAGGTTATTCCTAGTCACAGAACCCGTGGGAGCAGGAAGCCCGGCTCCGGGTTGACTGCCCGAAGGCTATTGAGCTCTGGGATCAGAAGCAACAGCTGGGGCGTAAGTAGTCCGCGGCTTTTAGTCGCCTTATGGTGTACGATCCCCGGATTGACGGAACCGTACCAACGCTCATCATGAGCCCTGGACTTAGACTGCTGTCTAAGTCCCTCCATTACGGAGTGGAGTTGCCGCTTAGCGGTTAAGCGGGCAAACTCAATGTGAAGACCAAGCCAGCCCAACACATAGGACATCCAGCGATCTTCTCGGAGTTTCTTCTACTCCTGAACTGTGAAGTTCTTTAAGGAGACCTATCTTGAGAACATATATTCCGCCTGAGATTGGTTTGTGGTGTTCTCAGGCTGTACCAAAGGGTACCCCGCACGGGAAGAATCTACCACGGTCTCCCGGTTTCTTCCGTAGACTAGTGAATTCATTCAATGGAATCCGGTGTGGCGCAACATGCACACATCTAGCGGCTTCAATGTCGTTGACGAAGAGTTGTTCGTTTTGAACCAGGGCACGTTCATAGCCACCATGTGAAGTGCGCCCATAGTTATGACCACGAGGGGCTCTGATTTTCTCCAGAAACATAGGAGATCGAGTCCCCACGTCGAGGGGGTAATATGCGCGAGGATATTACGGTGCAGGAGGCGCAGGGGTGTTACGTCTGAGGCGCCATGCAGTTAAGCTGCCTAACAGCGCTCCTGCTGGTAATCGAGATCGTTGGATATCTCTTTGGGTTTAGACACTGCTCCCTTGTAATGGGCCTACTTGGTCCACTACCTAGCGTACACGTGTGCGCACGTGTATGAGGAAGCGTAGGTTACTTAGAAATAGACTTACTATACATACGGCTCGTAGGTATAGCTAGATCTAAGTAAAGGTTTGATAGCTTTACTGTTAATTCGAGAACTGTTTATTTGTGTTTTCTCTCACTGCGTTTTCCTCCTAAAACCGCTAACGTAAATGTAAGGGAAATGTCAGCTTATGGTTGACAGTGTTCCATGCCGCTAATTGTTAGAAAGACATTACTTTCTACCTATAGGCATTCTTGATGTGAAGCTTTGGTGTATCCTTGCCTTCAGCAAAGGTCAGACTCTTGGCAGGTGACCTCGCAGGCGTCGGCTTTGCCTTCGATAACTCGGGGTTAACAGCAGGAGTCTCCAAAATTGCAGGAGCATCCTATGAAGAGCGCCCTGCGGATCAGAATCCTTCACGGATCCGTCAGTACCCTCATCGGACTCGGATTCAGTAATCATGGGGATATCGAAGTCCGGGGAATCAGCCCCAGGCCTGTGATCCCGATAGGCGAGCCAAGGGTTCGGCCGGCCGTCAGGTGACAGGTATCGAGAGCGACTATGTCGCGGGTTCTCTCCCTTGTGGTCTTAGACTTGGAAGGCAACATAGCGCCGTGGGAGCTTGCCTTCCGGAACATTCTTGGTGGTTGAAGTGGAAACCAGAGAGCGTGTTCTGCTCGCGCAAAAGACTTAATAAAAGCCGCAAAGTCACAATGGTAGGTTGCAATGGATATGGAAAAATATCCTCACCTTTCCGACACGTACTTAAGGTGTAACATACAAATGTCAAGTTTAACGAAGCAAATCTTCCGACAGCGTGCAATCATGCAAGTATATTGGGCTAATTTGGCCAATGATTGGTCGGAACCAAGGGGACGGATGTCACGGAGAGAGCTCCACAAGCCTACGTCTGCGGTTTGACAAGCCGTGTGCGTAGCACGCGGCTGCAAAGCCAATACCTAGCATTGCCCTTCAGGCAAGCGGAGGCTCGACTTGCGAGCCGTAGCGGGCTTATGGTTCTGTCCTAGCGAGCGGAGCGAGCCTTAAGGGTGGTTGGGGTTGCGCAGCAAGGTGATATAATATAGGTGACACCCCCTCGATTAGCATGTTGATGTCTGTCGGAAAGTGTCGGAAGTGTCGGAACCATTGCGATATGGACATGAGAAGGAAAGAGAGTGGCACTCTCTTTCGATCTCCTCATTGGTTGGCGGTGTTCCCATCCTATGTGGTGGAGGATGTAACGGTGTTACATGAGGAGTACCCCAGATAGGGTACCGCCTCTAGAAGTAAATAATACTTCTGAGAGTATTCGGTTTGCGGATACTGGGTCATAAGTGGTGTGGGTCACAACACTGCCACGTAGGTCGGGTGGCTGAGGGCCAACCAAACGTATTTGACCTACTATTATATTGATATAGACAGAAATTAATAGGGGGTCAGAATTGGCGTTTAGGCCGACATTTTTCAATCGAAATGGACGCCATTTTTTAATGGTCCGTGCACATTTACTTTTCCGAAATGGTTCACCCAAAACGCAAAACCATTTCCGAAATGGTCGACTATTTCATAAATGGTCAACCATCCGCAACTGCAAGTTTCCTTTCACTCTTGAATCTTCCGCTGTAGCGCGCACTCGGACTACAATGACGTCCACGGCGGCCCAGCTTTTGCCATCCTGCAACAGGTACGGACGTTGATGCAGCCCGCCCCTTCTACATATATGTATACCTCTTAGCTATCTACTGAATTGCGCAGAGAACGATGCGTGGCGCTGCTGAGGAAACCGAGCAGACCAAGATCCACCTAACATGCGATGACTACCTACTTCTTGTCTGCTGGATGGAGAATCCCGCCCACTTTGCTATGATCCACGGCTGTGAGAAGAAGACGACCGTAGGGGCGAAAACTACAAAGCTCGACGCCTTCAAGCAACTGGCGGAGAATCTGCACACGACGTCCAAGACACCAGGACTGAAGTTACTATCGGCAGAGAGTATGAAGCGCCGGTGGAACACGTACAAGAGCAAATTCACGAAAACGCTGAACATCAAGCGCTCTGAGACGGGAATGGGTCTTACCCAAAAGGAATTGAAATCCGGACTTTCGATACCTGCCAAACTAGTCAAAATGTGTCCTCACTTTGCCATAATGGAGAGTTTGTTTGGAGAGAAGCACAACGTGGACGCTGCAGCGACTTTGGAACTTGGTGCAGTAGAGACGTCGGCGACAAGCGAAACAGAACATGACGCTACCGCCGATGAAGAGTGTCAAGTTGCCAGTGACAGTGATACTGATGAAGAACAGCCTGCAGTTTCGAATGGAGAGAGTATTCGCCGTGTTCACCGTGGGGTGGAACATGGCAGCGAATGTAATCCTTTACGTGCTGTTGAGCGTGTACAAGATCTGGTAATCAGCACGGAGGGCGACCAAACTATCAACGAGGAAGAACCTGAGTTTCGCTTTGACGGCTATTCACCAGCAATGCTGCCCTCAAATACTGGTCTGGATGACTTGTTTGAGGGAGAGCAATCAGATATAGATCAGGAAGCTGTAACGACAATCAACAGGTTGGCGATACCGGATGATGTTCTACATGATCTTCATTCTCGACTTGCTGCTGAACTAAACTCCGTTGGGTTTGAACGTCGTCATGATACGCTTCCAAATGCAGCTAGCACCGCTACCAAGAATACATCAAAGAAGAGAGCAACCAACAAAGATTTGGGAAGCAAGAAGACATCAAGTAAAAAACGAAAGACAACCAAGAAGCGTGCACTGAGACCGATTACACCCACTGAAACCGATTCAGAGTCGAAGAGCAACGTGGATCAGCAGAGCACAGCTCAGGGGAATCGCATTTCAATTACCATGGCGTACGCAGAGAATACGAAGGCGAGAAACGATTTATTCAAGCGACGCCTCGATCAAGAAGAAAACAAGGAGAATATCAGACACATGCGTTGGCTCGAAGAGCAGAAAGCGATCAAGCGAGAGCAAGAAGCCGTGCGCCGCCATGAATTGCTGCTGACACTTGTTCAGCAAGACAAGGATCCCCAAGAAATCGAAAAATTTCTTCGTATCGCTGGTCCCGAGACCCATACGCGTACGTACATGTGCGGTTCGATCACCACAAGCTCTATACTGACTGTTTACTGAATGTGTGCAGCCCTTGCTCATGTGTTTAACACAAGCGAAGAGTACAACCGCCGCGAGATGCGACTACGTGGATTAAGCGCTGAATCTCTTCAAGCCGAAGGTTCCGAAGAAGTTGGCGAGTAGTTGCCGTCGAGCCAACCATTTTTAGCTGCATGAACGAGGCACGAGTAGGTAAGGAAACAACCGATCGAACGTGCGCAATTATTATTTTTTATTCCATCTTTCAATGAACTAGTGCTTGAAGTACGAGCGATTTCAGAGAATTCCACCTCTCTCATACCCTTTTCAAATTGCTTTTTTCTTCAGATGGCGGCGAAATACAAATTCATCATCGTCGCTCTCGTCTTCACTTTCAGTCTCACTCTCTTCTTCTTCCGGCCCATCACTGTCTTCGGCTGAGCTCTCGTCGTCAGAGGTCCAGTTGTCATTTTGGCCCAGCAGCATGTTGTGATGAACGACACATGCTGTTATCCAACACAAAATCCTTTCCATGTCTTCCTTTTTGTTTAACTGAATCCGCAACTCTCTCCAAGATGCCCAGCGTCCTTTCAACACCCCAATGGTGTGTTCATTGACCACACGAACGTGAGCGATACAGGTGTTGAATGCTTCAATATCTGTGCCTTTCATGTTTTTGCGGTACGCAGGAACTAGTGTGTTGCAGCTACGATCAGCAGGATAAGCAGTGTCACCGATTAGATATTCCCCTCGAGAGAAGAAGAGATGTTTCTTGGAATCCTTAGCCAAAAGCATTTTCCTGTACACAGTGCTGTCACAGCATGAACCTGGCCATCCACCATAGAATGCAATTATGCGCCGGTTGTCATCACAGACGACTTGGCCGTTAATGCTGTATCGACTTTTGCGATCGAAGTAGCACTCTCCGTCCACGGCTGGCTACTGGGAGAGCGGGAACGTCGTGCCATCGATGAAACCCACACAATCCTTGAATCCTTGGGATGCCATACGCCTGGACATCGCCCAACGCTTGCGCTTGTTAGGCCATACGACAAACGTTGATGAGAGGTCGTTCAAGGCTTCTAAACCGCGAGTCGTGTAGGCAACACAGGTTCCTTTTCCAATCCCCCACAGTATGAGTGTTCTTCCAAGCGAGACGCCATTCCCGTAGTTCCCTAGGCGATCCAATGCGACAGCAAGTTGTAGTGTGACAGCAGCTTGAGCGTGAGGACTGGCGTTGCGAAATACGGGGTGTCCTTCGATTTGCGAGAGCAAAACCAGAATGACGACTTCGTCATGCGCGTGAGCTGACGAAAGCTGTCGTCGGGTAAATTCAAAAAGTAGTTTGTCACGAAATCCCCGCTTTTGGCGTAAATCTTGCGTGGAGAAAGGTATCTGTAAGCCTCGACAAGCATCAAGACTTCAGCAAGATCATACTGTTGTTGACATGCCCAAGAACACAGTATCGAAGTCAATATTTGCAAGAAATGTTGCGTGAGTGAGTGTGAAATATTCGAGCTCTTATGGTAACAGCTGGACGCATGATCGTGACCAAGGAAGCGATGTCACAAGTTTCGAGTTGAGAAAGGATAGTGATCATTTAGCCCTATTTTGATATTTGCTGAAAACAATTTGTTGTTGCATTTTAAGCGTCGAAAACTGTGTCTACCACGAAATTATGCAGGAGACAGTGCACATCGACCATGAATACCGGTATTAGCAAACCTATTGTCCGTTAACGATGGAGTTAATCCATGAAAGTACAACCGTCACGCGCGAGAACACCATAGGCAAATCTGATCCACATTCGGAAGTCCCAGTGTTCGTGCCAATCAAGACATCGTCTGCATCTCCCTCACTGTTTTCCTTGATATATGGGACCCCTAGATCGCCGGGGGAAGTACCTTGGTTCACGATTCCACCAGCACACATCTGTGAGCGAGAGAAAAGAGAGTACGTTTCGCTACAATTCTTGTTACCCCAAGCTTCCAGTTTCACACGTCGAGGCTCGATAGGGTAATGGTTATCCTTGCAATTGACAAGACCCCAACCCATCACTGTTAGCGACATTCCTTCTTGAACCTCCGATTTGTTTCTAGCAAGCTTTACTGGGGAAAACTTGCTTGGTTTCTCCAGCGTCACAATAGCGTAGTCCCACGCCCACGTTACAACGGCAGCCTTGGGGTTGTAATTCGGGTGGATGTCAATCGACTTGACTTTGATCACTTCTCCGCTATCCGTACCGTTGACTTTGTGAGCGCCCACCGTCACATAGTTGATAGTTCCCTGATTGCAAATCGCAGACGTGAGTACATGCGTCGGGGAGATCAGGGCTCCAGCGCAGTATGTTGTAGAGTTTGGAAATTTGCGCAAGCCAGCCAAGTAGGTCTTCGTGCCGCTTGGAACGACTTCTCCTCCGAGGATTGCAGACACCACTCCGAAGAGAAGATAAACAGCGACAGCTGTAGACGCGAACTTCATGGTGCTTACAGTGGATGAGTGACGATGAAAGGAGGAGTTGTGTCTTGGAGGAGGTAAAATCCAAAGTGTAAATGTCGGTCCTGGGACGCACAGAAAATGCTGATAAGCTTTTCAATACCACTGCCTCTCCGTGTTACGTCAAACATCCATAAGGTGCTTTGCTGTCCATCTGGCCCCAGTTTGGGTGTAACAGGATGAGCATGCGGAACGGGTGTGATGATGAGCTAAGGACTCCAGCTGGCGAAGAGTGGTTTGACTCAGGCATACGCCACCAGCCGGGTGGGTCAGCAGCACCGACTGAACCGACGGATCTCACGTCAAGCACGAAGCACGTGTTTCCTTCTAGATTTCTCAACTCGGAGACGACGCGTCCAAACTTTCACGTTTGCACACTATAGCTCACTTCCACATTTGCGCTCGGCAGCGCAAGACTCGTACATTTGCGCTCGACAGCGCAACACGGGCACATTGCACTCGACAGCGTAGCACTGGTACATTTGGGCTCGGCAGCACAACCTCTCACATTTGCGCTCGTATACGACTAGGGCGCAGTGCACGAAGTACTGGGCGAGTGTAGCGGAAAGTGGACGGGCAGAGGGCACGAAGCTCTCAAGTCGGCTGACGGTTGCTGTGGTACAGGGTAGGCGCCCGAGGCGTACGCCCAAGTGACTAAGTACGGCGTCGCTGGAAGCTTTCCAACGCACGAGCACTGGTAATACGTTTATTGAGGATTGTTAGATAGTTTACGTAGCTGTCGACCTACGAACGATAATACAAATAGGTGGCGCTGTCAGTGAGGCACGCACCGGCGGCGTGGCAGAAGTTCTGCTGCGGACAGCCAGACGGACTCCTGGACTTATATTAGCACTGAAGGACGGTTAGTAACAACGTGCACTAACTGAAGACACGTTACATGGTGGTCATACAGGGGCCTACAACAAGGGTTGAGCGAGTCAGTCGAAGTTCACAACGCATACAAGACCTGGTTAAGATGGCTCGAACGAAAGTTGTGAAAGCGAAAACGGCTGTAATTACGACACAACCGGGAACGGAGACTGAAAGGAAGCCTTCGGTGACAGTTAACCGAACTCGAGAAACACGTACGAACACAAACGCGGTAAGATTAAGCCCATGCTCGACCCCCGAACCGAGTGAAGACGAAGAGACGAAGAACAGTAATCCAGACAATGATCCAGATGTCGGAGGGCGAGATGGGAATGTAAATAGCCTAGGGGAAGAACCCAAAGAACCCGAGGTATTCGAGGAGCCTGAAGAGCCACAAGTTGATCAACCACTGGCAGAAACACTAAGAACTGGTACCGATGCAGACAGCGACGCAGCATCCACAGCCATGACGCAGGTAACCGCTCTGACCTCGGTCAAGCAACAACTGGTAACTACAATAGATCAGATGAAACGTTCGCATGATTAATTTGGAGGCCGCGAATCACGAACAACCAGCACCACGAACACCGGCGATGTTAGCAACGGAAGCGCCGACACGTGCAGTGATGGCAGCGACATCATCAATCACTTCAAGACAAAGGCGACGCTCGGTGAACACAATGCCCCAGGCGGAGGCCTCGGAAACAGCGACAGGAAGAGGAATGCAGCGAAGACGACATCAAGAACGAGGGGATGGCAATGATGACAGAAATCACGGCGGCGGCGATAGCGATGGTGATGACGGCGGGAGCCCTAGCGAAGCCAGCAGCTCCAGCAGCCCAAGAATCTCCAGTAGCGATTCCAGTGACGACAGCGACCAAGACGGATTGCGAGAGCCACACCGACGCAGACGACGTGAACATGGCCGACCACGAGTAGCCGATACATTGAGAGGACAGCGGCATCGGCGGAAAAGCATTAAGGACCTGGAGCTTACTCCATTCCAGCCTTCACCGGCATTGTCAGTATCAACGTGGATTTCTAAGGTCGATCTCGCACTGGAAGGAGCCAAACTTTCTGGACGAGGTAATTGGACGGATGAAGAATTGTATTACATTATTGGCAACAAGCTACAAGATAATGCGGCAAGATTCTGGGTCCAGAGGGATCAGGAGCTTCGAAGCAGCGAATGTACCTGGACGAAGCTGAAAACGGCGCTACTACGGCGGTATGAAGAAAGACTAGATAAATCTCAGGCTGAATGGCGGGTAGGCCAACGACGCTTGATGCCGGGAGAGACATTCGCCGACTTTGCGGCTGCACTGAGAGATGTCTGTGGAAGAAGTCGTGTCAGTGAGCGTGTCCTACTTGCACAATTCTATCGCAGTCTCGATAAGACAACGAGACAGTTGGTGAAGCAACGACCCAAACCAAAGACTCTGGAACAAGCTGTAGATAAGGCTACCGAGATTGACGACCCCTTCGACAACGTGGCGCAAGGAATGGAGAACATTGGGCAGGCTTGGGCCACGACACCAAGCGCGTTTATGGTTCCAATGAGCGGAACAACGGGTCGTATGATGGTGATTCCAGGCGTGGGTGTGAAGGACGTGAAAGGCGCAACAATGACGAATGCAGTACCCACAGATCCAGACTGGGTGAACTTCTCGAACCCGCAAGGAGCATGGAATAAGTACACTGGGACCTGGGATATACCGAAAGGGCGTGTGTGGAATGGCCGGTACTGGGCACCTCGCAATGAACGGAAGCGGACGTCGTTACCAAGTGAAACAACTGCGAGCACAAGATCAACACTCGTAAAAAGTGACAAGAAAGCGATGGTGAAAGTTGTACGAGCCGTACCGGACAATGGTGAGTCGGGGAGCGAGGACGAGGAAACAGCAACTCCACCTCCAGTCAAGAAACAGAAAGCGGCAGTGCGAAGGACGAAGACGGTCACATGGCAACCCCAACCGACGGAACCTCAACGACGAATGGTAGAGTCGCAACGGCAATTTATACCGAAGAACGACAGTAAGTGCTACGCCTGCGGAACGCTAGGCCATTTTGCCAGAGAGTGTCCAAACGACGAAGCAAAGGCGAGAAATGATGCATACTTAGCCTCACGCGGTCAAGAACCGAAGCAGACGGGAAACGGGGAACGAGCGCCGTAGGGGGATTACCGCGCTCGGCAACACAATCAACTCCCCAGATAACTGACACAGGAATTACGTCGAATGGGACAGCAAAGGACGACCGAGAACGGATGGGGCTGAAGCTAGTGATGACGGACGTTACGGAGGACTGCGACGTGGTGGTCAATCCGAAGGAGAAGACAAGCGATGGGGGTGCGAGTGCTGTGATACGAACGGTGAGCGCTCATCTGGAAAATGAACTCGCATATCGCGACACTGGTCGAGCACGACGATATGTGACCACAGTTCGGCCGGCAATGGCCGCGTTGCGATATTCGGCTGGTAGTACACGCAGTGATCGAAGGCAGGAAGGCGAACAGTCGTGGCGACGAACCTACAAACAGATTGACTACGCGGCAACCAACGAAGTGGCAACTGAGGAAGGCGGCGTGCTGAACGGGCAGGTGCTGACGACTGAGGAAGACGGTGAACTGACAGACAAGTCTATACAGTCTGTGAGTGCTAACACAACGGTGCACAGCACGACGACAGATGACAAGTACGATGCGGACACAGCGACGACTGAACTTGGTGCTGAACTTACGGACGAATTAGTCTCCAAACTCGGAAGTATAGCGAGAGTTCGAAGAGTGGCGAGGCGGTCACGACGCGAAGCGAAGCGGGAACGGGCACAACGGGCAGCGGACCGGGCAGCTACTGCAGTTGTCGGCAGTAACGATGAAGTAGATCGCGCAGTCGAGGAGCTAGCTGCCAGTCAACACGACAAACGGCAACACCATGCGCAGGTTGCCCGCGAAGCGCTGCAAGCTCGGCGACAGCAACGGAGCCACGAAGTCACACATGCGTCTAAATGTGCGCAGGTGAGTTTGGTGCAGCGGAGGAATACGGTGGAAGCGACGGATGTCAGCACTGGCAATTATGTGGAAGCCGGTGACGGACTTCCAACAGCAGTCATGGAGGTTGACGGTGAGAGACAGCCGATCAAGATTGACAGTGGAGCACGTTATTCGGTTGCAGGTACGAACTGGATGATGCGCGGTAGGAAGTTGGAAACGGAGGCACCGGTAGAGTTTGTCGAAGGTATCGGCGGGTTTCTACTAGAAGTAATGGGCGTATGGACATTCTCGATGACGAACATTTTCGGACAGCTGATGCAAGTGACAGCGTGTATCATTGACGGTTGTGCTGATGAATTCTTAATTGGTGTAGATTTCATGAAGAAGCACCAGGCGAAAATTGATTTTGAAGCCAACGAAGTGTGTTGCATAGCTGAAGGACAGAGAATAGTCATACCTTTTCGGACACAGGACAACGACGGAGAAGTTAAAGTAGCGACCGTGAGACTCGTTAGCCACACAAGGCTCCGACGACGGGCGGTGCAACCTGTTGAAGTCTCGGTGATGGCGCCAGATGGAGAAGAAGGGGTTTTCTTACCCACAGATAATTGTGGTCCAGTGTTACTAGCAGCGGCAGTGACGACGGTGGCGAACGGTAGAGCACTGATACCGGCAATTAACATGCATGGCGGGCGGGTGAAGCTACCGAGTAAGATGGAACTGGGTACGTGGATACCACTGAACGCTGACATGCAGACGTTGAAAGTGCATGGTGAGTTGAAGTACGAACGACTGAAGGCGTGGTTAGAGGAAATGAGCGACGACCAATGTCCACTGAACAACGAGGACGAAGTACGCATTGGCATCACAGATCCGAATGCGCGTGAGTTAGTTATTAAACTCCTACGTGCGTACCGTAAGTTGGCGGACACGCAGAGTGACTGTCCACCGGCGACTACGCTCAACGTTGAACACCACATCGACACGGGCACAGCCACGCCAATTATGATGAAACGAAGGCGAATGGCGCAGACAGAGGACTCTACAGTGGATAAGAATGTTGACTCAATGCTTCAATCTGGTGTGATCGAGGAAAGTGATGGAGCTTGGGGATTCCCTGTGGTCTTAGTCAAGAAAAAGGATGGGGAAGTGCGTTTTTGCATTGATTACCGCGCGTTAAACGGGATGTCTATCCGCTTCCACGGATGGACGAAACACTAGAAGCTCTCGGAGGCGCGAGACTTTTCACTACGTTGGATCTTAAAGCTGGTTATTGGCAGATTAAGGTTGCTAAAATGATCGCGATAAAACAGCTTTCTTAACTAAACGTGGACTGTATCGATTTCGTCGGATGCCGTTTGGGCTAACCAACGCACCGGCAACATTCCAACGAATGATGAACGGAGTACTACGCGGGCTCACTTGGACGACTTGCTTGGTATACTTGGATGACGTGGTTATCTTCACAAAAGGAGGTATTGAGCGGCACATTATAGAAGTTGCGAGTGTATTGGCACGGTTGTCATCGGCCGGACTAACACTTAAGCTGAAGAAATGTTTGTTTGCGGCAGAATCGATGGAATATTTGGGCCACATGCTCGACAGTGCAGGGGTACGACCGGTAGATAGATTGGTGGAAGCGGTAGCGGAATTCCCAAGCCCTACGGACCCAACTGAGGTCAAGCGGTTTGACCATCTCGCCGGATACTATCGGAAGTTCATCGAGGCATTTGGCTCGATAGTTGCCCCATTGACGCGATTGCTCAAGAAAAATAGTGACTGGCAATGGACGGAGGAACAGCAATTAGCTTTTGAACGAGTAAAAGCTATATTGACGACACGACCTTTACTTATGTACCCAGATTTTGCTCGTTCATTTCGCCTGGTAACGGATGCCAGCAAGGTTGGCCTAGGTGCTTGCCTGATGCAGGATTATGGACGCGGTTGGAAACCAGTGGCGTTCGCTAGTAAGGTAAACAGCAATGCCGAATCGAACTACTCAATCACGGAACTGGAATGTCTCGCGGTAGTGTGGTCTGTGAAGTTGTTTCGTCCGTACTTGTACGGGCGATCGTTCACAATTGTGACCGACCATTCAGCGTTAAAATGGCTCATGACACGACCCAATTTGGCAGGACGGCTACATCGGTGGTCACTTACTCTACAGGAATACGACTTTGAAATCCAGTACCGACCTGGCTCGACTAATGTCGTGCCGGACGCATTATCGCGCGCACCAGCAGCTGTGCGAGCGGCTGTGGGAGCACGAAAGCAGAAAAAATTACTAGCAGCACATAGCAACGTACTTGAAAATCCAACAACTAACGAGTTGGCGGATAGCACAGTGATGGCAGACACGGGATCACCCGTGGCAGCGATAGCAACAAGCCGTGACGACCATACGGATGCGGCTGGTACGGCAGCGACGACCGTGGCGGCAGAAATCTCAGTCTCGAATTCGCCGGAACTGGATAAGACTTGGACGCCAGACATGAGCGACAACGTGAACTCCAGGAACGCGGACGAAGTGTGTGAGGTGGCAGTGGTAGACGATATCCAAAGCAGTGCAGTGATATCTCCAACGAACGCAACGAAGGGCGATACGGTGAGCGACGTGGCAGTGAAAAGGCGTAGGACAGCGAACGGGTTCTTCTTCAACACACGGGATCCAATGCAGGACAGCAGCACTACAGAAGGCAACGTAACAGTAGGACGTGGAGATATGAAGACGGCAAAGGGCGGCAACCCGGCGAGTGAAGTACATTGTACTGTGAAGGCGACAAACACGTTGACGGGAGGGGCGAACGGTGATCCGAGACCAACAACAGGGAATATCAGCATGGAGGCGGACAAGATAGCGACAGGAAAGCCTGGCACCCGGCGTAGTGTACGACTTCAAGAACAAGAAGGAAGGCGGACGCAAAATGTGACGACGTCACTAGTAGCTGAGCAGTACACGGTAGCGACGGCACCAAACGACGAAGCCACTAAAACTACAAATAAGGCTTCGAGGGTGAACAAGGATATAGAGGCGAACCTGGATCCGAGGAATATGGCGAACGCAAGGCTCTCCGAAACGAGGACGGACGAAGCGCGGGTAAGCACAAGGCCACGAGTGACAGTGAAACCACACGCGATGGCTGAGACACGGGCAGGAACCCAAACGGGTGCGACGCAAGCACAACAGAAGGACACGTGTGGCGATTTGTGGTCCTCGACACGGAATGGGACGACTCCAACTCCGACTGCCAAGCAGCAGATGAAATCCCGACTTATGACGGACCCTATGAAGCAGCCGGCAGTGCAAACCGTGAACACGGGCAATCTTACTGCGGGGCAACACAAAGTTGACGGTAACAGTGGACGAAGCAGACGGACGATATCAATAGCGCATCGAGAGCCAAGTGCGGAGCAATTGACGGGCTCTAACATCCACGAGCGACGTCAACAAACAACGGTGAATGGCGGGACTGACGAACTGGACGACGACGACGAAGTTCCAGTAACGGACTTCACGTTACAGGTGAACGATGACGAGATCATCGCAGCACAGAAGAAAAGCAAACTGGTGAAAAGGTTACTCGCAGCCGGAGAATTCAAAGGGCACAAGGTCGCATTGCGGTATGGTTTGGTGACCATAAACTCGAATGACGGGTGGCGCGTAGTGTTACCACCCACGTTATGGGCAGTCGTTTTCAAGGAAATGCATGGCACGGTGTGGGCTGGGCACCTACGTGGTCCTCACACATATGGACGTGTGGCACGATTGTACTGGTGGCCAGGACTTCGGAGAGAGGTGAATCAGTGGGTTCGCGGGTGTCAAGAATGCGGCAGTCGAAAGTCGAAGCCACGAGAGGTTATACCACCTCTACGAAGCATAAACGGAGGCGATGTAGGCGACCGGTGGGCGCTCGACGTGGCCGGACCGTTCCCAGTCGCAGAAGGCGGAGAAAGATACGTGGTGGCGGCCGTCGAGTATGTCACTCGATATGCTGTTGCCCAATGCGTCAAGCGACACACTGCTGAAAACGTAGCGACTTTCTTGATGGAGGAAATTGTGCTGAAATTTGGCGCTTTCAGAGAACTCCTGACTGACGGAGCTCCGGAAATGACGGGCAAGGTGATCGATGAATTGGTTATGCTATTGCAGGCGAAGCAGGTAAACCCGGTACCCTACCGACCTCAGATGATTGGTCTTGTCGAACGGTTCCACCGTTCATGGAAGGATTGTGTCTCTACATTCATGTCGAATGATCAGCAGAACGACTGGAACTTGTGGGTGAAGTTTGCCGTGTACGCCTACAACTCGGCAATGCACAGCACAGTGGCGCTCACACCGAACGAGTTAATGATGGGTCGGAAGTTACGGCTGCCTAATGAGTTGTTACGACGAACGGAAGTGAAGGAGGCTGGCGACTTGATGAAATATCACAGTCGATTGCTGGCGGCAATGGAACGGAGTCACCAACACGCGGAAGGTGCACGGCGCCGTGAGCAGGAACGACAGGCTCGGTATTATAACCGAAGAGTTCGAAAGAAACGAGAATTCGCAGCTGGAGATCGAGTTTGGCTCTACAATCCTCCACGTGGACGAACGGCAACGAAGTTCGTTCACCAGTGGATGGGACCACTAAGAATAGTCGAACCGGCAGGGTATGAAAACTTCTTATTACGACGGGAAGATAAGGTTGGCAAGCCCGAGACCATGATTGCGCACGTCTCGTTCATGGTGAGCTATCACTATCCTGAACAACTATTAAAGCAAGTGGCGACTGACATAGACGAACAACTACGACATGAAGATCAGGACGAAGGAGCACGGAATGTCCAGGCGTCAACTGCGCCTGTACGAACAACGACGCCAATTCATAGGCGAACTAAAGCAACAAGAAGCACGAAACGAAATCACACGGCAATGGAGGGCGAAGAAACGCTGCATGACACGCGTGGCCGAGTGGTGGAACGACGACGTAGACGAAGGCGAAATCGCGCAGGACAATATGTCCTACAATACGAACTATGGCCACTCGGTGACGTCAGAAATTGGACGACTGGAGACGGACAATTATGGACGACGAGCAACGGCCAAAGGACGGCTAGATGGGTCACGGTCAACGAGTACGATAGGTTGTACGACTGCGGTAGGATCGTGGAAGACCCTACAATTGAGGAAGACGTGTAACAGGATGAGCATGCGGAACGGGTGTGATGATGAGCTAAGGACTCCAGCTGGCGAAGAGTGGTTTGACTCAGGCATACGCCACCAGCCGGGTGGGTCAGCAGCACCGACTGAACCGACGGATCTCACGTCAAGCACGAAGCACGTGTTTCCTTCTAGATTTCTCAACTCGGAGACGACGCGTCCAAACTTTCACGTTTGCACACTATAGCTCACTTCCACATTTGCGCTCGGCAGCGCAAGACTCGTACATTTGCGCTCGACAGCGCAACACGGGCACATTGCACTCGACAGCGTAGCACTGGTACATTTGGGCTCGGCAGCACAACCTCTCACATTTGCGCTCGTATACGACTAGGGCGCAGTGCACGAAGTACTGGGCGAGTGTAGCGGAAAGTGGACGGGCAGAGGGCACGAAGCTCTCAAGTCGGCTGACGGTTGCTGTGGTACAGGGTAGGCGCCCGAGGCGTACGCCCAAGTGACTAAGTACGGCGTCGCTGGAAGCTTTCCAACGCACGAGCACTGGTAATACGTTTATTGAGGATTGTTAGATAGTTTACGTAGCTGTCGACCTACGAACGATAATACAAATAGGTGGCGCTGTCAGTGAGGCACGCACCGGCGGCGTGGCAGAAGTTCTGCTGCGGACAGCCAGACGGACTCCTGGACTTATATTAGCACTGAAGGACGGTTAGTAACAACGTGCACTAACTGAAGACACGTTACATGGGGTTGGTAGCGCAAAGCGTGAAGACATTTAGCGATGTGTAATGAAGCGCTCGGCTCATGACGATAGAGTTGTGGATTTATCGTGAAAATACTAAAGTACCTCCCCGTTTGTTAGTAATTTGTTGTCTAATATTTTTCTTGAAATTCAATCTTGGTAATAGAGAAACGTCATGCTCGATTTTGCACGTTACTAACGATGTGACCAATCAATATTTCTGATGTGTGACTAATCTTGTTGTTGTTTTGTGAAACATATCCATACCGGCTAGTAGCCGGCGGTACGCGAAAATGGACTGTTCAAACAGATGATGATGCACAGTAATCTCCTTGAATCGTCAACAAAACAACGAGTCGATGTGAATCAATAGGCTATTATGGTAAGCCATCTATTGTTACGCGACAAATTTGTGAACTTTGATGAAAAAATATTTAATCTTGAGTGACAGGGGTATTTAATAGTAAATATCACTGACAGCAGTAGCGAGGTGAGCACCTAATCTCACACTTACATTTTTCCGCCAAGTTCAGTTTACGGACATCCAGTTACAGTATACGGTATAGAAATACTCATGGAGAAGAGCATCACTGTTAGCCAAGTCTTTGTTGATGATGCTTTACTTGAGTGTCCTCTTATCACCAGAACTTGAGGAAAAACTACTCTTGCCAGGCTCAAAAACCTCACTACCAGTACCCGTAACGCTACTCCTCATCTTACCAGCAACATATTGCTGCACAGATTCCCTGAACATCAAATCTCATCTTTTTTGTTTTGCTGACACCCCATCTCGTTTTGGTTTCACCCACAAAGGTATTTGTAACAACCTTTATTCGCACCCCGATCTCAAATTGGTCAACCGAGACCAATCATTTTCCTCACTTCGGCAGTGTATGTAGGTTCATGTAGCTTCGGAGCAGAGTGGGTACCTGTTCTGAACAGGCTGTTCATACAGCGTAAACATCTGGGATCGCAAACAAAACATTAAACAGGATTACCAGCGGTCGTGCATAATACATGTAGTTGAAGATGCTTCGATACATGTAGTACCCTTTGCGTCCATTGAAATGTTGAAATTCATGCTGCAAAATTTGCGCTTGAGGTCGTTCGAGATAAATCATTGCCTGAAGGTACACGTTTACGATTCCAAGTGATTACGAGCAAGTATCGATGATCGTCACAACGTTGAGACAATAAGTATTGACAATACATAGTATTGCAAAATAATAACTATGGTTGAACAACAAAACTTCTCTATAACACCCAATATCAACGAACGAATTTGAGTGGGGGCTATTTTTCATATCTTCCATTGCCTGCTAGTGTTTGTCTTACAGCTATAGTTGTATTTTAAAAAAAATCATTTTTACCCTTGAATTGTTGTGGCTTTGCAATGCTACATATGGACGTCACAACTTACACAATGGGATACACAGCGTGTTATGTCTGCAACCTGTACATATTGTAAATTCGCATCAAGAGGTTCTCTTTATTCCTTGACGACATTAACATTTTGGGTTTTACCTCGCAAGACACAACTCTCGGCTTCTTCTATCACCGCTCGCGTCGTCCGTAAACGTCATGAAGATTGTGTCTACATCAATATCAGCCTCTCTCCTGTTTGGAGTGGCATCCGCAATCCTCGGGGGAGATATCGTTCCAAGCGGCACGAAGACCTACGTCGTTGGCTTACGCAACTCGTCTAGTGATTCGTCATTTTGTGCTGGAGCCCTGATCTCCCCCACCCATGTGCTCACGTCTCCACTATGTAATAAGGAAGGCATCAACTACGTATCGGTTGGCGCTCACAAAGTCAACGGCACGGATAATGGGGAGGTGATCAAAGTCAAGACCGTTGATATCCACCCGAGTTACAACCCGAACGATCCTTGGGCTTGGGATTTCGCTATTGTGACATTAGAGAACCCTAGCAAGTTTGCCCCTGTGAAACTTGCTAGCCACGACTCAGATATCCAAGAAGGAACGCTGATAACAATGATGGGTTGGGGTGCTCCCACTTGGCAGGGCGGAGATTATTCTCTCGAACTTAGAAACGTGACGTTGGAAGCGTGGGACACCAAGAACTGCATCGACGTGTTCACTGAAACGTTCTATCCTTCACAGCTATGCGCTGGTGGTGTGCTCAACAAGGGTACCGTCGATGGTGACTGGGGAGGTCCATTGATCAAGGGAAACAAGGAAGGGGATGCCGACGATGTGTTGCTCGGCACGAACACTGAGGGCTATGGTTATGGCTCGGATTATCCTAACGTGTTCTCGCGAGTGACGACTGCACTTTCTTGGATTGACTCCATTGTCAATAGCCACTAGAGCTGATAACTCCTGAGGCAGGCTTATTCTGGAAAGTGTTAGATTCGTACTAAGCTAGATATAGTGTTTTCCACTGTTTCGTCCGCAATCTCGATGACTTCACCATCCCATAATCCTCACCACCCGTCCATTTTAAGTATAATTTATACTAATGCCGTGCGTTGCTCGGAGCAGCTCTGGATATTTATATCGACCTGTTTTACCGAACAAATTTGTTAGCAAAACATCCTCGATGAAGCCTTATACAACATGCACTAGAAATTTAGCAATTGAAATACTTAGAGACAGATTGTTCGTGCGAGCGGTCTCAAGCTCTCTCGAAGTGCGTCTTGACTTGGAATGAAGCACTCCAGAAACTGCTTTGTAAGGGGCGTCATGAGATAAAGCTGACGTAAAGTTTTGACCCGCGTCACCACAACATAAAACGATGATCGTTGTGGTGAACGTCGTGTTGGATGACATTTTTCCGTAGTGAGAGAGTATGCAAGTATCAACGGCACTTGACGTATGCATACAGAGAACTGTCGATCTGGCAATTTCACGCTGATTCCTCTCTCGTACCGTTGACAGGCACCGGGTGAAAGGAGCAATCTGAATAATCCTTAAGCATGACGAACCAACATCAGGAGGTAGAGTGTTGATGCTCTTCAATTCCATCAACGACACGCACTTCAATATCATCATTTTTAGCTAGCGTAATTGCAACAACAGTCCCAATAGAGCCATTCGCTAGCTTGAAATAGCTTGTTACGTTTTTCGTGCACTGGATCATCAAGCCAATCGCCATTCCTTCGCCACAAGAACTGTTTTTAGCTCACCATCTGGTCCCGTTGATGTTACGTGAATGCTGCACGAATGTTACTTATTGTTAGGTCGTACGAAGGTTGTTAGTGTCCGGATGGGTCAACATTCACCTGTTCGTGATAAAAATGAGGACAGGTATTCGATTTCCCGACCGTTTGTGACTCTTTGTAATAGAGAGTGAAGTTTCGTTAAATTACGATATGTACTGATCTATGTATTTATACAAGTTTCCAGACGGTCTGCGATCCCACCTAAAACTAAAACTCTGGATAATAAATATCCAGAGAACTTCATACTCCGGACAAAGGTTTACACCAATCCTACCTCTCCGACCCCAAGGCTAACGTAGCCACCCTTTATGACGATATGATAGAAAGTTTGTTTTTAGAGGAAGTGTCAAAAGACGAAGTGGTAGATTCAGCAGTTAGAGTTCCTGTGTGACGGGGTCACACGAGCACCTTGCTTGAGGAGCGTGCTATCAAGAGTGTACAAACTCTAAGTGAACGGCAGTTCACTAATCCCTGATCTTAGGGGACTTAATAGCCAGTTGAGCGTAAGTTTTAGACTGATTTATTTATAGTTAATTATGTCATTTGGCCTGTAATACAAAATAACTAATTAACTATAATTTGTTTCTATATATGCATACAAAAGTAGGTCAAATACTATTGGATGGTCCTCAGCCACCAGACCTACGTGGCAGTAGTGTGGTCCACACCACCCACGAGTGAGTATCTAAAACCAGAAGTATTCCTACTTCTAGAGGCGGTACCCTTTCTAGGGGTACCCCTCATGTAACCCCGTTACATTCTCCCCCACTTCGGTTAAAAACGCCCTCAACCAATGAGGAAACAGGAAGATAGCGCTGCTCTCTTCATACTCTTGTCGATATCCATCGACGAGCCACTGTTGTGGCTTTGCGGCTTTCATTAAGACTTTTGCGCTAGTGACAAGCACCGAGATTTCCACGTCAACCTCTCTGAAGATGCCCAGAAAGGCAAGCACCCACGGCGCTTTGGCGCCCTCCAAGTCTAAGACCGGGAGGTCGAAGACTGCTAAGACCAAGGCGAAATACAAGGCCAATCCGCGCAAGGGAGCCCGCGACACAGTCGCTCGCGCTACTTGTCGCCCGACGACAGGCCGAACCCTCGGGTCGCCTATCGGGACCAAAGTCCTTAAGCGGAGTCCCCGGTCTTCGACATCCCAATAATAACGGGATCAGAGTCCGAAGAGGACATTACGGGATCCACTAAGGATCCTACTCCTTCACTGGACGATCCTTCGTAGGACGCTTCTGTTGATGATTCTGAACCATCCGAGGCGAAGGCGGCTCCGACGAGCTCGCCTGCCAAGCACCTTGCCTTGGACGAAGATAAGACTCGAGCCCAAGTTGCGAAAGCAGCTCCTCAAACCGGATTGACGAGAGTGCTGCCGCTGCTAAGAAGCGCGCAGCCCCTGACTCTCCTTTTCGTGAGTCTGGTCTACCGAAAGGTTACCATAACCTTTTCGACTTTGAGTCGGACGAGGACGAAGACGAGGAGGCTATTACTGAGTGTCGCGAAGTCGGTGAAACTTTAATCGCGGAGCAGGTGGCGTATAGTGAACCCGGTTATATGACTACTGAAAGGATTTCAGAGTCGTACAACGTAGGTGGGCGTGTGTTACCTTGTTGTATCCCTGTAGGTTCGTTGTCTTGGGAATATGACCCTCACCGGAGCCTAAAGCTTTAAAGTGAAGAGAAGTTGTGTTTCCTTGGAGTCTGGTGTCGGGATTCAGGAAGTCCTTCCAGGAGCGTTCGGGAGTCGGAGCTTCTGGAAACCAAGTAGGTTACCAGAAAGTTGGTGGTCGGAAAGAGGTTAATACCAGAGAGAAAGTCTGATACCAGTATCTGAATATCACAAATCCAGAACCGAGATACTTGACTCTCAGAGATAAACCAACAAATATACAGAGTTCAGGAATATACAAATATACAGCCGTTCTTATTCTTTCTGGGCCCTTGAACGGTGGGCTAATACTCCAGGTCAACTAGGGACTCGTTACCAGACACCTGGTCTGTCTGGTATCCCTGTCACGTTCGCGCACCACCCTCTAATATAGAGGGAAATATAAACCAATACAATCAGTTATATATAACAGTCTACCTTGCACCCTGGAAACGACTGTCTAGTTTCCAGAGCCTGTCCAAACGAGCAATATGAAATGGGCTACCGCTAGAGACAAACCAAACGACCCAACTAGGATATGGAATAGGCGGGTCCTCTCAGGTCTCTACGTTACCTGATCTCCACCTAAGGGGACTTAATTTGGTGGAGATCACACGGCGTACGTCCTCGACGCAGTGGCTCGGATACCTCTCAAGCGGACTTGTGCAGTAGCAAGCAAATTGAACTCTGTTTATCGTTTTATCTTTCTCATAACTCTCATATATCTCTGGTAACTCTCTTCTTCTTGTCGTCCTTGGCGTTCTTCATGCATTCAGTCTTCAAATCTCAGGTACACTTGGTTCTTGTATGTAGCAGGCATCTTGACTTGGTCTCAGTATACAGTCAGTATAGCCGATCTTGATGAGTGGACAGGTAGAGACGTCATCTTGGGGGATGTGCAGGTCCGTCATCACTTGATTGCGTGACTTAAACTTGGTTTCAGTATGGTCGGTGTAGCAGATCCCGATGAGCTGATGGGTAGAGACGTCATCACTGGGGATGTGCAGGTCTGTCATCACTTGATTGCGTGACCTGAATGTGGGTTCACTTGGTTTCAGTATGGTCTTGAATCTTCGTTGATTTCCGAGTCTGGTATCCGGGTTTTCAGAGTCTGAAATCACTTTGGTTTTCAGAGTCTTGGTCATATAGTGTGGAATACCAAAGTCTTGAACGGAATATCATAGTACGGAGCACCAATGCTTCAACGTACACGAAGTTCTTGAGGGTTGCGCGGGTGCGCGGCGTCCGGCGCGCGATACTTGGTCTCTGCGGGTAAGTAGTATAGATCCTTGAACCATCATCGTCGCGCTGGACGGTAACGGGATGAGGTCTCTTCAGAGATACGTTCTTCTGAGAGACTTTCCGCCAGGAATTAGGCACTCATCGTCGGGGAAAGTCCGGTGACCAGACAGAGTGCATTTGATCTTCAGAGTTGTGCACACTCTAAAGTACACTTCTGGTCCATTGGGCCCCTTTACAGTCAGGCGAAGGTTCGTCTAAAATCTTCCACAGATGTCGCACGGGTGCAGCCGTGTCCCAAGCTCCCCTTTCTCATAGCCCATATTATAACCAATCACATCATAACGTAATATCCACCTGTCGCTCGAAAATCGGAAATAGCATCATGTCAACCGCCCCTCCTGGTCACGATCCGTCAGTGCGGAACTTTCTCCAAGCTGTGTATCATGGCCAGGTCCATCAGACATCCTGATGAACGTTTTTCCGAGCGTAGTGTAGCAGCAACCCTTTGCAATTTGCCTGGCTTTCAGAGTCTCTGGCGCCCTGTTCCCCAGTCTGATTCTTCTCTCAGACTCAGAAATTTGAACTTGGCTCGCCCAACGGGCGGTCATATTCCAATCCACTTTCTCACTCACATGTCGGAGGAAACAAGCACATCTTCAAACACGAACGCCTCATCGAGTGGCACGGCAGGCGACGCCACAGGCACGGGTCCTGCTACGGCTACTGTCAACACGGTACGGGGTGGTGACGTCGGCTCGGCCACGTTACCGGTGGCAGCTCAAGCGCCCCAGCCCGTATGACGAAGTCTGGAACTCGCCAGGTCGAAAGTCACGTCGGGGACCCCCCTGATGGCAGTGCGAACTCGGGTAGCTCTACGACGAGGGCTACTTCACGTAATCCAGATCCTGCATCCTCGGAAGGCGCCCCTGGCGTTTCCAAACCGCAGGCCTTTGGTGTACCTCGACTGTTGTCTACCGAGGAAGTCGACCGACTCTTCCATCAGGGTCTGACGACGAGCGAAAGTGCTCCAGTCATTTCATTGGGGGACTCTGACGCCCCTCACAATTACGTCGCGCCCAACATCGAGCCCGAGGGACGTGCCTTTCTGATAAGTGTACCAGCGCGAGCTGAAGACTTCCAGAGGGGTCGTCACATTGCGAATGCATATGGGGGTCCTTGCGTGCTCGTAGGGTACGAGACACTTACCGACGAGGATCTTCAGGAGTTGGAGCGTGTGATCCCAAGCTTCGATCCCCATGAGACCTTAACACCTCGTGCCCAGACTCTCAATATGCCCACTCTGGATGCTCTGGCTTCGTCAGTGGAAGTTCGCCGCGAGTTGGCGTCTCTGCTGTCTCATGTATCTCATACCAGGCTTGCTGAAAGGGTCTTTCGGACAGCTGGATACTTGAAACTCATGGCTGCGGCCCATCGACGCCTTCGGGAGCGCGTTGGTTCTCAGAACGGCGTTGCCCTGATTGACGCTGCAGCGGCTCGGTCGGAGTGTGAAGAGATCAAGCGCGAATGGGTGCTGAACTGTCAGTACTGGAAGCACGAACTTCAGGTTGCTCAGCAAGACGTTGGTGTCGTGGAGGAGCGTATGTCCTCGGAGATTCGGGACCTCAAGACCCATTATCAAGACCAAGTGGAAGCCCTGAAGGCGGATAAGGCAGCTCTGAAATCTCAGATTGCCGATCTCCAAGCTCAAGTCTCTATCTTGAAGTCTCGCCCTGACGTCAAGCCGACGGATCCGTGGGGTTTTTCGGAGTTCCTGCAAGAGAATTCGGAGATTTCGGGTAACTGGAATCGCCTACATGATCTTTTGGTGTCGTATCAGGAGGACACTATTGTTCCAGACCATTGGACAACTATCATCAACGTGACGGCTCTGGACGAGCGAAAGAAGCCTGTTCCTGATTTCAAGAAGCGTCTTTCTGAAGAGCGAGCTCGTCAAGCTGCCGAAGCGGCTGCGAAAAACACCAGAGTTCTGGATCTCACTCGTCCGGATACTGATATTCCTGATTCACAGTCCAAGAGTCCCAGGTATCTCGTATACTCCTCGAAATCTCCGGTTCGAGCATTATCACCTAAGAGGCCGTTCACGTCAGACCTCAGGAATCTCAAGCGTCGTCCTTCCGGACACCAGCCTATTGAAGATTCCGTACTTTCGGCGAAGGCAAATACCACGGTGGCCAAGTCTGAAGTATACAAGAAGCTTCCTGGAGATGTGGTCTGGAAAGAGGTCCGTCCTGACCTTCGCCAAGCTCTGTTGTCAGGCGTCGCTTATGACAAGGCCATGGATTGGTTGGCGTCGGATAAAGAGGCTCATAGTCTCTTCAGTAGCCCAGTTCTTGTCCAGATGTTGGTGAGTGTGATTTTCTCGCGTCACTTGGATTCCACCCCTTGGACTAAATACGTCCCGGAAGTCTACTACCAGATGGCCGACGAAGTGGTGGATCGTCATATCTCGGCTGGTACCAAGCCCGCTACTTGGGGTGATCTGGATGGTCACGTCAATTATCCTGAGAGCGACGTCGAATCGTCGGTCGACAACCCCAAAGAGGATCCTGACTACAAAGATAGTGGTGTCGTCGACTCTGAGGATGATGATGACGACTCTGGGGATGACGTATCTGGCGGCAGCGACTCCGGGGGAGGCAAGTCCAAGAGTAAAAAGTCTGGAGTTGACAAGTCTGGGAACAAGAAATCCAAGGGCAAGAAGTCCAAGAGCAAGAAGTCCGATGATCATTCGCATTCTGGCTCCAAGCGTCCTCGTGAGTCTGAAGACGACTCTGACTCTGACGATGGGCCGATCATTCCTACCCAGAAGTCTAAGAGAAGCCGTGCGTCCGTGATTGCTCATACCAGTCCCAAGTCCCATCCGAAGTCCACCAGCGGAAGTGGATCGAAATCTCAGGCTTCTTCTGGAAAGTCACGAAGTCTGGTGTCCAAGCCCTATAAATCGCTGTCGGTTAGGGAGCTTCAGGTGGTGGAGACACCAGATCGTGATGACTCCTCCTGGTTGTACTATGGTATCAGAGTACAACGCGTGAGTTCTACCAAGACTTCGACAGGCCAAACGTTGGGATTTCCGGATTATGAGGTCCACAAACACTCATGCTCCATTCTCAAGAAACGTTGGGACTCAGAGCGCTACTGTGCTGTGATTCGCAAGAAACGTGCTCCTTGGGAAGTCATGTTTAACAACCGGTTCTCTGAGTTCTACTTCCACAAACGTGACGACCTGGACCCCATGGTGCTGGCTGACGTGGAGAACATCGTGCACAGTATGAACAAGCATGCTCAGGCCTTCTGGGAACGGACTCACTGGGTTACTATGGACATCGGGGCTGATGACAAGTCTGCGGAGCTGCACAAGTACCGGGCCATGCGCCGAGCTGCGTTAATTCGTCAGCACAATGCCCTCATTCGGAAAGCCTTGGCGAACAAGAATTTCCCGGAGTCGTTACTCTCGGAGCCTGGCATCTGGACTGTTCCCGACAAGGCGTGTCCCTGGATTTGGCAAGATCCCAGAGTCACCGAACTTGGTGGTCCCAAGTGTCTGAGTCTGGAGACGCAGTTGGGGGACTTGGATGCCATTGAGCCTGCTCGTATGCAATGGGCCACGGTGAGCGTGGATGAAGAATGGCTCCAGTATGTTCCTGACGATATCAAGAAGGATATCTTGACACCAGCGGAGCGTTCTGAGAACCCCGTCTCCCTCAGCTACTGAAGCCCCCCAGCCAAAAAATTTCGTAGGGAGTCTGCATGCTGATAGGCCACTTAGTTGTCTGCATTTGTGACGTAAACCTCGGCCTTAGTAGGATCATCCCATTTTTCATCTTCTAATATTCTCCACTTAGTCATTGATTCACCATCTCGCATTCATCAGCACATAATCTCCACAAATTCATTTTCTCCACATGCACATCGTCGTTTTCACACAAGCAATAACATAGTCGGTCACATGTCTGAACACACGAATCCAGAAATGAAATCTCTGAAGAACGTACATTCATACTCTCATTCTCTGAAGGTCAGTCTCTGCAATCTCGCAAATATCAGACTTCCAGATGCATTTTCAGAGTCATCTAGACTCTGGGGTGATCGTCTCCAGCTTGCATTGCCTGGAAACGAGCTCGTGCTCGTGCACTCTGATTGAACTCGTAAAGTAATGCGCCGCAATTCAACTTCGATAACGGTAGCCACTCAGTCTCATCGTAACCCTTCCATTTAACGAGGTATTCACGGAGACGTTTGGACGTTCTGGTACGTTTACCCCAACGAGTGTCCAAAATCTTCTCCACTTCATACTCGTCATTCTCAGCGTCAGGTTCCCAACTATCTTCAGGTAGCAAAGCAGCATCAAAGTCATCGTCTTCTGGAATCTCGAGCTCTATCGTTGGTCGCTTTGGAAAAAGGGCTCTGGGTTTCAGACGGCTCACATGTACCCAGGGATTCACACGATAACCAGTATCTTCAACCTTGAGTCGTACGCGGAAGTCATCCAACATCTCATCGATTCTGAAAGGACCATGCCACATGTGCGCTAGCTTCCGGCTTAACCCCGTTTGTACTTTAGGGATATAAAGCCACACGGCATCACCTATAGCAAAACCTGATTTCAGACGTTCTGATAACTCGTTCCACTTCCTGGTTTGTTCTTCAGACCGGTCGCGTTTCGCTTTCTTCTGGAGATCTTCGGCACATGCCACAGCATAACTGTAGTCTCGTTGCATCTTCCTTCTCCATTCATATGCGGTTCGTTCCTGAGTCGTCGACGGCTTGGGTCCTAGCATGGCGGACACAGTTCCACGAGCATCCCACCCATGCACCAAATAAAAGGGCGTTTCCAGACGGGTGGCATCGAACGACGTGTTCAGGGCGAACATCAAACGCTCGGCATGATCATCCCAATCACTTTGATCAGCTTCAGAGATATATGCCTTGATCGCGCGCACCACAGTTTGCACCGACCGTTCCTGTTGGCCGTTAGCTTGTGGTCGGTATCCTAGAGTAGCTCGTTGTCTGCTACCCAGGAGTTCCCTGAAACACTTGAACACCTCACTCATAAAACGGGGGTCCTGGTCATGACGAATCAGAGAACTGGCTCCGAAGTTTCTGAAAACACGTTCTTCATAGGCTTCCGCCACGTCTTGAGCCGTGGTGATACTCATCGGCTTACACATCACATACCCTGAAAACATGTCTTGGAAGAGCAGAAGGAAGGTGTTGCCGCGTGCTGACTTCGGCATATGCGTCACAAAGTCCATGGACACAACCTCAAACGGTCTGCTGGGTTCAATATTCCCAGGTGACGGTCCAGGATTTGGAGGTCGCCCCTTGCCGCTAGCGCAGTCCACACACTCCTTCACGAATCTCTCCACATCGGCATACATACCCAACCAGTAGAACTCTGAACTCAATTTCTCGAACGTCCTCTTGATTCCCTGATGCCCACCTTGATAGTCTTCGTGGGCATAATGTAGCAAGTCTGAGTGTAAATCTCTGGGGACAACCAGTCTGAGTTCATCGACGTTGTCCCGAGGCCGCTCTCGGGTAGCACGACTTAAACGGTACAGCACGTCTCTGGAATCCAAGATGAAGTCCTCAGCTACCCTTGCTAGTTTCCTGACTCGGGGCCGTGGTAGGTCTCCCACATCACCTTTCAGAAACTTCATGAGCTCAACCAAATACGGGTCGTGGCTCTGATGTGCCTTGATTCGCCGCCAACGTTCTGCCTGGAACTCCAAAGGCCCCAGGGGTTCACGCTCATCGTCATCCTCAGACGGATCAGTGTTATTCGGGGCTTGGGCACGGGTCACAGCGATCAACACTTTAGCTGATCGTGGTAAAGGTGCGGATTCTGGGCCAGGGATTCCGTCAGACTCTGGTGTCACACCGTGGTCTTCAGCCGTCACGACTTCAGACTCCTGAACTTGTGCTTTTGGAGCTGGGCAGGGCTTCATTAGTTTCTCTTGGACTTTAGACACTAGTCGTAGATGAGTGAGCTCGTCAGCGTCTTGTACCTGCCAAGCTTCCCCAAGTGCCAGAGTCTTCGAAGTTAAGTAGTCTGCCGCTTGGTTGAACTCACGTTTCACATGCACTAGTTTCAGGGTCAGGAACTTGGTCTTCAGAGATTCAAACTCTGCCAACCTGCGCTGCAAATTAGGTTGGTTGCAGTTAATCAGCCCCTGAGCCTGTTGTATTGCGATACGTGAGTCTCCAACAACCACTAGCTCATGTATTCCATGTTCCAATGCCATCTTCAGGCCGTAATTCAGACCACAATACTCCGAGTCATTCACAGTGACGTCCTTCAGGGGAAATCCTCGGGCTTCCAAAACATTCCACCCAGGGAGTTTCCAGAGTATACATCCACAACTTCCCAGACGAGTAGACGTCTTTGCTGCACCATCGAAACTCAGGACATGACCCTGATAATCTGCTTCCAGCATTTCCACGCTGACAGGGGCTGGCGGTTTGACTCGCCCCTTGGCTGGAATCAGGTTTTCAGAGACCTCGTCTAAATGTTCTCGGGGTGTGATGCCTGCGCCGAGTATGGCTGGAAGTCCATCTTCATCGCGCTGGATCCGGCGAATTTCCAAGTTCCAGTGTGACAACTTCAGACCCCACTTAACGTTTCTGCCATCGGTGGAATTCGACGTCAGCAACCACTTCAGCACAGAGTATCTGGTATACACCACAATCACTGGACTTGACTCCACTAGCGCTCTGAAATTTTCCAAGACTCTGAGAATCGCAATCACCTCCTTTTCGGCAATATGATACCTGAGTTCAGCGTCATTCAGAACACGGCCCGTAAACCGGACTGGATGGATTACTCCATCGTACTCCTGGCCTAAAACTGCCGAGGCAGCCCAAGGGTTCGCATGTGGAATGATAACAAAGGGTCTGGTTCGGTCCGGGTGCCTGAGAAGTGGGGTGGAAACTATCTTGCGTTTCAGGAGCTCAAATGCTTCTTTGGCACAAGTCAGATCCTTCCCAGAGCGGATCTGTTCATCCGTCAACTCGTACAAGGTGGCAGCAATAACCGGTAAATCTTCAATAAACTTGTTGTAGTAATTGAGACTTCCCATGAAACTCTGAACCCCCTTTAGCGTGGACGGGAATGGCAGATCTTCGACTCCTTTGGCGATCTTGGGTGTCGCTCTCAGACCTTCGGCGCTGATTTCATGGGAGAGATACGGGATCGATAACTTCCCAAATTCGCTCTTGGGCAAACTCACAGAGATGTTCCAGTAGCGAAGTCTGAAAAGCAGAGCGTTTAAATCGTCACAGAGTTGGTCCCAAGTCGGCGCCCCGTGTGCAATGTCATCGATGTACGAACTTCTCCCCAGGACTGGACCCATATACATTGGAACCGGAATGTTCCTCTGGAAAACGGTCATCTGACTTGTGAGAGCCGACATCTCTGATTTCAGCGCATGGTCTTCAAAGTCTGGGGGTTGGTTCTCAGAGTCTTGAGGCTTCAGCTGCAAGAATTCCAAAACATCTGCGTCAACTTCAGCCTCTTCCTCTGGTGACAGTCTCACAAATCCCCACAGGCAATTATCCAGCATAGCTTGATAGACAAGAGGCGCGTTCTTCAGGCCGAAAGGCATTCTCACCCACTGGAAGTGTCCAAATGGGCAAATAAATGCGGATATCAATCGTGCACGCTCCGTCATCCTGATCGCCCAGAAACCGCTAGCCATATCCAGACTCATGAACCACATCGCGGCCTCGAACCCAATCAGGAGGTCATCGATGAGTGGTAACGGGTAATGTGATAGCTGGATGAAGCCATTCACAATCCGATAGTCGATACACATTCGTATATCAACACCGTTCTTCTTCAAAACGATGACAATAGGAGATGCCCACGGCGAGTTGGAGTACTCGATCAGACCAGTTTCCAGAAGTTTCTTGAGAAGCTCATATACTTTCAGCATGAGGTGAGGAGCAACGGACCTTGGACGTTGGGCCACCGGTTTGGCGTCTCCTACATCTAGATCACAGACCACGCCCCTTGCCGGTGCGGGCGCTGCATTACCGTCTCCTAGGAAGATCTTTCTGTGGTATTTCAGAATGTCACGGAGTTTCTTCTCCATCTCTGGTGTTGTCTTTCCTGGTTCTCCAACATCAGCACTATCGATATCGCACTCCGGTGTCAATTCCTCAATCTCTGGTAACATGACCAGTTGATCGCGCAACTGGGCAAGGAGCTCCGTGCCTTCCCGCATATAAACACCTGGTTCCAGATCCAACTCTTCATCCGAGACTCGCATACACTGCTCATACTCCACTCGTAATTTTTCCACTGGTGTTCCTGGCATTCCTGAAATAGGGATGTCCCAAGACTCGTCCATTAGGTCCATATTATCTGCAGGTAACTGAGAAGTCTGAGAACCACTTGCAGGAGACTCTGGTTCCGAGTCCGAGGAGCCATCATCAGAACTGATGTGATCGTTGCCAGAGTCATTAGGAGAGACACTTTCAGAGGGCAAGTCAGAATCTCTGGTATCCACACTTGCATCCCAACTATCCGCCACTCCACTACAGCAGAAATCATCTGTCTGAGTGGATGCATCTAGGGCAAAACGCACTCGCTTCGTGACGGGAGTCGGGTCTGATTTCACAAACTGCACTCTAGCGTTGTCCAACCTTGGACGTCGCAGTATCTTAGTCGGCCATGGATAATCTGGACGCTCCACACAAGGGGGTTGCGGTATCAGAGCTTCCGTTTTGCTTCTCGTTCCATGCGCTTCTTCGTTTCTGGTGACGGAGTGCTTTCCAGGATCAATACCTCCAATTACGATATGCAGCGGAACCTGGACGTACGAAACGCCCATGTCTCGGGAAGAACCATATTCCACGATCCTCGCGACATCACAGAGCTCATTAACCCAGGTGTTCTTATCGGAAATATTCACCACGCGAACTGCCACAGGCCATGAGCGTGCAGCATAGATAACTGTGTGACCCAACCGATCGCCACGCTCCAGCCACACGACTTCCCGTTGCGGATTCGTCGGACCGTAATCAATCCTAACAATAAACTCCTCAACCAGGACTCAGAAGAACAGCTTTCGCTTGGTCTGACAAACTGCTACGACCAATGTGGTCACCAGGTTCCCAGTTACACATCATCACCACGACTTCGTCTGGTAACGACACAGACCTTCGCGGGTACTGATCTCACTCCAGCGGCAAACATAAAGCCCATTCCTAAAAGCACATCAATTCCTTCACAATATTCGCGACCCAAACTCCACAATGTACACCACTCTTGGCCCAAGTGTCAACTTGATCTCAGCGCTGGCGCCAATGTACGTCGGAACACCACCCATCCTGACACCTTAGTTTG